>JACXSJ010004353.1:0-13977 GCA_014851325.1 Pentalonia nigronervosa
TTTTTATTGGTTCTATATTTATGTTAATCTAAGTAGTTATTTGTAATTATACGTTCATACTTACTAAAAATTTAGGACATAGAATTTATCTGCAATCCACATAGTAATTATGTGTTAATTACATAAGTATTATATACATTAATGCATTTGACATAATTGGGTTACGATATTCATAGTTTATATACTTGTTTAACACTTAATAAATAAAAATGAAAAATATTAAACTATCTTTCATCATCCTTTTTTAAATTAGAGTTTATGATTAAGAATTTTGAATAAACTACACAGACCATATTCATTATAATGAATTATTTATGTTATTTAAATTAGAGTTATTACGTTTCGATTAAAAAATATATCATTTAAAATGTTAAACAATATATATATATATATATATATATATATATATATATTATGTCATGTGCATGTAGTTTATAAATAAAGTACTTATTTTAATAATTTAGTAATGTATTAAAATGGACATTTTCCTACACTCTTATTATACTGACATCAACATTTAATTCAAATATTGTGTTCTATAACTATTATGTATTTTTAAATATCATCAACTATTTGAATCCATTATTGTTATTTTCATTGTCATTAGCTGTTTTGAATGTAGTAGATATTTAAATGAATTTACAATTTGGATTCACTTTTTACTGCAACCTTAAAAAAAATAGTTTGTACATTATTAAGAATTTGAAACTTATTTATAATCAACAAATATTTATTAAATATTCTATACAATGCAACACTATCTTGTAACAAGTAAATAGTTTAGAATTGCATTACGTAATTAAATAAAATTAAAATTTTATTTATAAAAATATATTTTATTTTTTTGTAATCGAAACATTTCTAATAATGATTGACATTTAACATATACAAATTTAATGTGTAAAACTGTTAAGAAATTAATAATGACAAAAAATACATTAAATTAGTGTTTATATTTAACAATTTTGAATAAACTACACAGATCATATTGCTTAAAATGAATTATTATGTTCTTTAAATTAGAATTATTTAGTATCAATTAAAAAATTTATCATTTAATATGATAAACAATATATATATATATATATTATGTCATGTGCATGTAGTGTATTAATAAAATCTTTATTTTATTTATTTGAAAATGTATTAAAATGGACATTTTCCTTCACTCTTATTATACTGACATCAACATATAAATGAAATATTATGTTCCATAACTATTATGTATTTTTAAATATCATCATCTACTATTTGAATCCATTATTGTTATTTTCATTTTCATTAGCTGTTTTGAATGTAGTTGATATATATATGGTGTCACATTTTTGATGCATTATTCACTGCTACCACAAAAAAAAAAAATGGTTGTATATTATCATGAATTTGAAAATTATTATGAAATATTCTAACCACTAAAGCACAATGTTATAACAAGTAAATAATTTAGAATTGCATTACGTAATTCAATAAAATTAAAAATTTATTCTTAATTATATATTTTCCTACTATTTTATAAATGTAACTTTTCTAATAATGATTGACATTTAACATAATACAAATTTAATGTGCAAAACTATTAATAAATTAATAATGACAAAAAATACATTAAATTAGTGTATATGTTTAACAATTTTGAATAAACTACACAGATCATATTGCTTATAATGAATTATTTATGTTATTTAAATTTGAATTATTACATTTCAATTAAAAATGTAAGACTATATATTTATGTCATATGCTTATAGAGTATTAATAAAATCCTTATTTTATTTAATTAAAAATATCCGAAATGTTCTTTTTCCTTCACTCTTATTATACTGTCATCAACATTTAGTTAAAACATTGTGTTCCTATTTTCATCAAACTGTTTTGAATGTTGTAGATACATTTATGGTGTCTTAATTATGATTCATTTTTCACTACTACTTAAATACAATTAATTTGTATATTATTATGGATTTCGAAAATTATTTAAAAAACAACAAATTATCTTTTTATTTTCATTATTTATAATTTTGTCACTAATAATATATTCCTGTACAGTCAAATTTTTTGATTGAAAATTAAAAATAAAATTTTGGATTTAAATGGCTGATGATACCCAACTTGTTTCTCACTGCTACCTTAAACAAATAATTAAATGAGTTATAATAAGTTATATAATTTGTGTATTTTTGATAAGTGAATTAATCATATACTCTTTTTTGTTTCACATTATGCTATTGTTACTAATAAAGTAATAATAGCATAAACTATTAATAAAATAGTTTAAAAACATATTATGCATTACTTAAATGTCATTCATTATTAGAAAATTTTGTTTATAATATAGTAGGAAAATATATTCTGAAGAATAAAATTTTAACCTTTTTTAATTACATAATGCTATGCCAAACTATTACATGTTTATTAACATTCTATTAAGGTGTTTAAAATATATAATGATAATTTGTTGTTTTTTAAATAATTTTTAAATATTTGTTACTAACTGTTTTCAATTATTACGATTGTAATTTATTATTAATTTATAGATGTCTATTATATGAAAATAATTACCTATAAATTATTATAATTTAAAATTTTTTTTTTAGTTATTTAGTTTTAAGAATGTGTGAGTTTAATGACACTTATTTTAATTATAACAACTTTTTATTGCCATTCAAAATTAATTATTCAATAATAATTTATTCAGTTGATTAATAATTTAAATTTATTTATGCCATAAATTTAGTTGTTGAAAATAAATGTTGTAGTCATTACTTAAAAAATCCTATCCTCTGAATCAATTACAACAATTTATTGATGGTATTATCTGTAAAATTCAATTAAAAATTTATACATATTAAATAAATAATCAGACTTTAACAGCACAATAAAATGTATTGTTAATAAAATTAACCTTATATGTGAAATTAAATATTTGGATTTTTCTATTAATAAAAACACATTATAAATAATATTAAACCATTTTTATTTATTTAACGTTCAGGTACATCAAATATATTAATTATAAACAACAATTCATTATTTTAAATTAACTTCTTTGGAGATATTTTTATTTTTAAATTTATTAATTCATTGTACATTTTTTTTTAATATTACGTCCCTTTTTCTTCGCCTTGGATGTTTGATTTTTTAGCTTTACAGTGATGTTATTATATGTTTATCAGCAGTCTCTTCATTAAGTAAAAATGTGATGCATTTTTTGCACACCCATAGTGTCTTATATTTAGGGAAATGCGGATTATCTAGTATCAGCATCTTTTTCTTATTATATTTTGCCTGAAGTTTTCCTAGTGGTTTTGAAAAAAAAACAATAAATAAATAAATTATAATACATTATTTGATTGTTTTAATGAAAATTATAAAGTAATTATGAATGATTTTAAAAGGCAATGCGCTTATTATAATCCCAAGAGGACGAGTATTAGTGATGGGAATAATCGAAAGAAATTATCGAATCATTCGATTATTTGAATAATCGAATCATTTCGATTATTTGAATAATCGAATCATTTCGATTATTTTAAAAATCATTCGAATAATAAAATAATTGAATAAAATTATTCGAATGATCAAAATTAGTAGTAAAAATAATCGAATGCTTTTCTTATCTCAATTTTACTTTTCCTACCCGTATACTACAGTAGTAGTACCTAATTACTGCACAATAAGTAATATAAAATTTATAATATATATATTTAATATAATATGGTGTATAAAGTACCATTGTACCTACTACCTATATCTCATTAGGTAGCTCTCAGTTACAGGTAGTGATGGGATCATACATTTACGATTATTATATTTCAATTATCAAAATAATCAAAGTATCAAACATATTTATCAATAGTAAATTATTCGAAATCGTGTATTATAAATTTATCAAAAAGTATAAAACTACACAATTGCCAATAATCATTGAATTTTTATAAATATTAAACAATATACTTAATAATATTCAAATTTAAATAAATAAAATAATATAAAATACAAATAAAATATAAACACTTTTAAAATCTTGAATTACAATGAATATAAAGTTAATTCATTAAAATCGAATTACTACTTAAAAAAATAATATAATCTATATTATTAGTATGAAGTCGATTTCGGCGGTCATTTGTCAATTGACCCGTTTTTGAAAATACACGTTCAGACGGAACAGAAGTCGCAGGAACATTCAAATATTTGGATTAAATTTTTTAAATATTTAATTTCTGGTATCGGCAATTGTCACTCTAATCGTTATTCGGTATAATACGTTTAAATATTTGGATTGAAAATACATTTAACACTTGTAGATTATCATTTAATTATTTATATAACTAGTTCAAGCAATGTATATCATGAATCATTCGAATACTCGATTATTTTTATTTAGTTTACTAAACATTTGATTATTTTGTTTTCGAATACTAATAATTCGATTATTTTTTTTTCGATTATTATAATCATTGGATTATTCCCATCACTAACGAGTTTACATTTTGATAAAAACTTCGAAAACAATGTCAGATACCCCACAACATATGTATAAGTACTCTGCTAGAGCTCGCCCGTGTCATTATTTCTATACCTCTCATATTTTATCTGCCAGCAACAATTCTGGACACCCATACAAGCGTTGGATCAAGTGATTCATCACACAATTAAAATCACAATTAAAATTGCATATCAGGTGTCGGCAGCACGGAGCTCGCAGGTCGTATGAGCCCCTATTGTAAATCGTATGTGGCCCACTAGTAAAGTTTATAATTTGTACAAAACCAAATAAAATAAGATAGTATGCACTAGAAATGGTTGATTGTTAATTTTTGAAACGTTGTTTGTCAGTAGAATTTGAAATTTCCTAGAGGCTAATTTAATATTTTAACTACCCTTTAACACCGATAACTCGATAAAGGCATTCACTGTAATGTGCGATTTTTTCAAATTTAATTAATAATTATTTTAAAACATTATTAAATGTATTATTACTATGTCCTTCTAAACTACTGGATCAATCGTCGTGAAATTCAAAATATATATTTATAATTATTTGAAGGGTGCACAGATTAAATTTGGTATTTCTAAATGCTGTCATTAATTAATTACGAATAATTACTCATATACACATTTTATGAGCATGTATTGGGAATATTCTATTATATTATATTATAAGCATGTATGTGTGTGTTTATTTTATGCTCTCGCGTCCAATGAAGTATCTCCATGCGACGAAGCGCGCACGACCTGACGGTCATTTTTAGCAACAGTATAATAAGTTGTTATAGCAATACATAGAAATATTTTTTTATCTTAAATTTTATGTTTTATCTCAATCCAGAAACCAAAATATATTTTTCTCGTCTATGAAAATATTCTGATGAATCAGATATAAATTATACTATAGTAATTATACTGTATTGTGAATTATTGTGATAATAAAAAATATGTATTTCGCTAAATATATGATAATTCGATTAACTTGCTACCGATCGTTTCGCCACACTTTTGTTCACGGACACTCCTAGTAATAATAAAACTATAGTAAGATTCTATACATTTACTACATACTATAGCAGGGGTCGGCAACCCAGTAACCGCGAACCTCGTAGCAATATTGTATATAGCCGCGAGAAAAAATTATATTTCATATAAAAATGTACTTTATGTATGAAACCCGTGATTTAAGGTAATTTTGACTGAAATCGGCGATTAAAAACTCCGTTTGTAGATACCTTGTTAATATATTAAAAATGTACCTAATAATAGTTATATTATCAACTTAAATACACTAAATTCGATATGACTATACTCTGTCCCTAATTAGAATACACCGAGCTGCGACCGGTTTCGTCTGGCGACGCCCATATCCCACGTAATTGCATAGGTAGCCATCAATGGAAAGGGAAAATAGTGTGCAAAACTGGTGTAGTCTAGTTTGAGACCGAGTGTATATTATATACATTTTTGTTTATAATATAATAAGACATTGTCAAATCTTGGCCAGTGAAAAATTTATAATTATTTCTTGACCCTTGACATCAAATAGATTGCCGACACTTGTTTTATAATAAAAGTATTAAGTACATATCTTAAACGTAATATATTAAATTATTTTGTATAATAAATAATATTTATATTATATATTATATAATATATGATAATAAAAAAAAAAATTAATTATATTTTATAATTCTGACATAAATCTTAAACGTGGATTTAATAATAATAAAAACAACTTACTCAATTACGCAATTTGTATTAATTGTGGCGTTTTTTTCTTCAGTCTAGCTGCCCCTTTTTTTTATAACAGCGGGTACAATTCCTGAAAAAATAAGTGAGTAATGTATAATGTATATATTTTTATATTCATTTAACGTACAATAGGTACATATTATAGACATTTGAGTGTAATTATTTAAAACAATCTTATTTGTTGAGACTACAGCACTTTGATCATATGGGCAGTTGCTGGTGTCTTCCATCGTGTTGAAATGTAATTGACAAGGGAGGTTGTTGCTGTAGATATAGAAGAACTCAACTGACTGTTGGCGACGAATGAAGTCTCCAGTGTTCGATTTAAAATTTATCAAACAATTATGTTAGATGGTGCTGATGGTGGTGGTAACAATTTAATAGTTTTTTTTTGTTTCGAAATTCTTTAAACATTATACATGAATTTATGGGTATAATAGATCCTTTCAATACTGAAAACACCCACCTTATCGATATTTCCGAAGACCGGTGTTGTAAATACCGAACGGTCATCCAATTGTTAGGAAACAGGTAGTGAAACACTCTTATGCGACCTATTATTCTTTACCTTCCTAACGTATATTGCAGAATAGTGGATTTTTTTAAAAACCGGTTATATTATTCTCTGGATTGGATAGTTCTGAAACCACGATATAGATAAATCGCTTCATATCTTTGATTAGGAAATTGTTGGGTCCTTATTTTACGATATTTAATGCAAACACACATACACACACACACACACACGCACAAGCCGTATTATATCGTATTGAACTTTACAGTATACCATAAAAATTATATTATCGAAAATTGAAGACGAGAAATAAGAATAATGACCAATTATATTTTAAAATGGTTTTAAAATTTTAGAAAACATTTTAAATTATATATTTAAATTTGTTAAAAATACAATTTTTAAAATTTCCAAGAAAATATCAATGGAAAAAAAAATACCAATTAAAAATTTTCAAACTTGCCGGATCGTGTGCGATACGTTCTTGTGGCCTAGCTATTTAGTAGGTGTTGGCCGCTAGGTGTTACTATGGAGCTATATGGACTAGTTATAGTATTATATTTAATTATATGAATCAGATAAATTTTATCTGCAACACGCCGGGTTGCCCCTTTCAATGTGCGGGGCCCCGTGCCACTGCACAGCTCGAACCGCCTTCAAGCCTACTCTAAGGAATAATAGTGATCGTAATAAATTATCCAACACAATTTAAAAATACAAAAACTGCAGTACGCGTTCAATTTATTGCACTTTAAAAGTTCTAACTTCTTAAACATGTTTTAATTTAGAGCATAACGGCGGGTGTAGTAAAATAGGCCGCATTGGCGAACATTCCTTTCAAATCATGTCCGGCTGTCATTTTTTGGGCCATACTATTATAATGCATATTTTAACTATTTTCAAATATTTAATTTCACAAAATAAATTGAAAAAAAATTGCATTTTTTTAATATTACTACTTAAATATAATGTCATAACCAACTCGTTGAACTGTCGACTAATTGACTAGAATCAATTGATAATTGTTAATCGATACAATAATATAACATTTTCCTTTGGAAATTTGTTCCAAACGTTTATTTGTAACACAATTTTTTTTTTTTTAGAGGTTACCTACATCTACGTCTTCCGACTTGCGACATGTATCGGTATATTCGTATTATATTTTATGATTATAATATTGTGTGTCGATCGTATTGCAATTGTGAACAAAAACTGTTTTCATCGTTAAACGTTTACAATATAAAATTAAGGTCGGCTGCCAGGCGATAAAAGCTTGCACACTAGAATTTTATTGTTGTTAGAGCTCGCATAGTGGGATAAGCACTCCTACCAACCCGAATATGGACTTCGAACGACGCGACGGTTGAAATCTCTTATTGTCCGTGTTTCTAACAAAATGTATACGACTGCCATACAAAATAACACATAATAAATTGACATTTCATTATGAAACACACACACGTGATGATATCTTACTATTGTTGTTTGGTCCGTATGGATAACAATATAATACCGTATTATACTCGTTTAGATTGAAAGTCTTATTGTTGGATTGGAACAGAAGAAAAACAGGATAATAATAATAATAGGAATTGATATTATGTATTTATAGTTATGTGTGTGTGTGTGTGTGTTTTGTGAACATCGTGCCCACCTAAAACAGCGATAAGATTAATGACGATTTTGAAATTCGATGAATGCTTCTATTATTATAACAGTGAACTATTGTCATGTCCGGTTTTAATGGACCTATATAGAACCAAAATGATAATATGATGCCAATATTCTACTACGATAAAATACTTTGTACAAGCATCTACGAAAAATATTTAGTTAAGAGGCCGTTCTGGTAAAAGTGAAACGTATATAATGCTCAATTTATGTCGTTGTGCGCGGTATGCGCCTTTGCGGTAGGCCGTAACCACGCTCATCGTCTATGTGTCGGGGTCCACAGGTCATAATAACATGAGAGGTAGATTATTATTTTACGGGTGGTTATATAGAACGTTTTGTTTGAATGCAGTTGACTGTTGTATAAATTGTCGCCCATGTATTTATAATGCACTAGTACGCGGCACGCTCACTCATAGCTCAGAAGTAGCAACCTATTTATTAATTAAAGGTCCTGTTTGCTTGAATATTTTAACTAATACATAAAGCATACAAACTGTTATACAACATTACTTGATTCTAGATAATGAAAAAAAAAAGAAGTGCACTGTATACTACCAATACTTTATTATGCACACATAATCAATTTGATTGACAAATAGTCAGAGTTAAAATATAATCAAAATACATTTTTTTTTTAATTTTTATAAAAAATACACAATCTATACTAAGAGCACAATAAACGTATATTTGAAGAGTAAACAAACAGGATAATACGGGGGTAAGAAGTCACCCATTAGCAACACTTAACACGAGAACAGATTATGTTAATCTATGCCTAGTGGTGAGGAAGAGTGAAGTGTGTCAAAATGGTACAGAATTTTATAATTATCAATTTCAAGATTTGATAAAAAAATATAAAATAAGGCATTACAGCACATACAACGTTATAAAGTGTTCAATTGGCGAACGTGTTATACAAACCCTTAAAAATAATATATATAAACACTTCAATGCAACGGGTACATGGAATTGGTATAAGAAAATATCAAAAATTATAAATCGTTATATTATAATAATACAAAACATAGAACAATCAAATGTACACCAAATGAAGCTCGAACAAATTCAAAGAAAATTAAATTTAATACATCTATAAATACTAAAATATTATATAAACCAAAATTTATAATTAATGATAGAGTAAGAATATCTATGTATAAACATATATTTAGTAAAGGATATACACCAAATTGGACAACGGAAATATTTACAGTTTCAAAAACTTTACAGACAAATCCAATAACTTATCAACTAAATGATGGATCAAACAATATAGTTTTAGTAGGTTTTTATGAACAAGAAATAAAATTAACTGATATCCCAAATACCTTTCTCATTGAACGTATTGTAAAAAAAGTTAAAAATAATATGCTTGTTAAATGATTAGGTTTTGATTCAACCCATAATTCATGGATAACATCAGCAGACATTTTAAAATAATTTTTTTGTTATTATTATTTGTATGTAATATGTAATAATTTTTTAAATAAAAATATAATATTTAAAAGTTTAATTGATTATTTTACCTGTTCTCTTACTACTTTATTGAACACATTGGAAAAAAATGATGAGCGTTATTTAATGGTATTATTGCTAGATGGCATTGATGCTTTTATTTAAATTTAAAATACACAATTTATCTCAGAATCTAACATAGATATTGATTCGCTAAATTATAGTTGAATTAATTAATTATTATTATTTTTTTATTTTTTCCAGTTTGTAATGACCATAAGCTAATGTATTTACCCCATCTTTCATTATTTATCGTTTATCATCGTTAGCACTTAAAACAAGTTTCCTCATTGTTTTCGAATGAACAATTTGGATCGCGGAGGGCGATAGAAAACACCAATGTTTTTTATTCCGATACAAATGTATATAGCATAAGTAATTATTGATGTTATAAATTTGCATGTGAAATACAGATACTAAATATACATATTTTAATTTTTAGTTAAGATTTATAAAGCTAAACGATGTTCATATGGGACCATTCTTTTAATATATTTATTTTATTTTGTGTGAATAAACAATTAGAATATTATTATTTATTTTATACTAATAGTATACATTTTGTAAATTATAAGTTGTATTTATATATATTATTATAAATTTGAAATACCTATTGAAATAATGCGAAACACTTTGACAGTATACAATTTAAAATGAAAGAATTTAAAACTGACAAATTCATGGTTTCTAAACAATATTTTCAAGAAAATACAATTCTATATTTACATATACATCGAATTGTATTTGGTTTGAAAATTAATAATTAGATCTTACTATAAGAGCTTTAGTATAAAATTCATTAAATTAAATACTTAAAAATAAATATAAAATTGATAATTTACCTGTCCATTTTGTAAAACCCCAAGCATTTGCACCCTCAGTCAATTCAACAGTAGGTATAGTCGTCAAATAAGTAATAAACTAATGACTATATTTGGATTATTCGATAAGCGATTGCCGATTAGGAAATTTCAACACAATAAAAACGATAAAATCCAAACTGTACACATGTATATGTGGTGAAAAAAATAAATACTAATAATTCAAAAACTTCTGATAATGATTTTGACGGACACTCATAATACTAATAAATATATTTTAAGCTATTCTATTTATTATGTATAATTAATTTCTCAATTTTTTTTCACATTTGTATCTAATTTATTTTATTACATTTATATATGATACGCAATACACTTTGCATATAACAATACAGCAATACATCATAGTACGTTTTGTTACCCATGTACTAATGTACTGACAGCTGACTCCTAGAAAAAAATATTTATATATAATTAAATGTAAAAATACTTTTACGACCTAACAAATTCACCCACCCACCCACCTAAAATTGTTTGGGGCACGTGCCCCAAAAAAATAAGGTCGTGACACCACTGCGTGTACTCGTAAATTGTAATATATGTATTATATACACATATGTTATATTATATTACATATATTGACTATTTTACTGTTTTTTTAATTATATAATGTCTCATAAAAGGAAAATTATTTCCTAATGTGTTTGTTTTATTACGAATATTTTATACACTTCTGGTTTCAACGGCAACACCAGAAAGAATATTTCATGCCTTAAACAGTAGAACACATATTAAGAAATACTATGGTAGAGGTCAATATGCTGCACTTATTATAATATAATATATTACATATTAAAATAATATATTTACATATTATGTGCTTTAGGCTAGAAGAAAATATTTGGAAATACCCATAATAATTGGAAATAAGTATTAAATTAACAGTTCAAACATAAAACACTATATTTAAAACTAACTTTTTAGGTTTTGTTTATTTATTTTATAGTTAAATTATAAGTATATATGAAATTTTAATACATTGCTTATATATATATATATGTATGTAAATTGTGTAATTTTATTATTCTAGAATCGTCTTAATGGCTTGATCAATGTGGCTGTTTATCGTGAGGTTATAAATGTAATCTTCAACAAAGTACTGGACGAATTAGCACAAAAAAAAAAAACAAAAAAATTGTTCTAATAATATAATACAAATATTGTTATAAATAAAGTACTAATTTACCTTAATTTAAAAAATTAATAAATAAATATTTATTAATAAATAATTAATAATAAAAAGAAAATAGTTTATATGCTTTATTAAACATAATATGCTATCGTAATACACTATCGTCGCAAGTACAAAAACGTTTACAATCTAGTGTACTTACCACGGATATTTACATGTTAATAACCGTGGTTATTACGCAAATATAAATGTTAAATAGGTACGATGTTTTTTAACCTTTTCAGACCCAGAGTACACTATACAGTACTCAAAATTCAGTAAAATATTATTAATGAATGATTTGGTTTTTCCGCGTAATGATAATTGTTTCTAAATGAAAAAAACATGTACATTTGAATAAAAATGATAAGAACGATGTATACGTAATTCTACTTATTTTATAATCAAAAATCAAAAGAAAATACTGAATCGAAATATTGATAATAGATTTTAAAATTACAGTTGATTTTACTCCGTTAGATCACATTATTAATTGATCGTTTTTTTTCCTATGAGAGAAGATGGTAATGAAAGTTTTCCAATTTATATAACCTCTTTGAGATGAATAGTTTTTATTTTAAATAAGAAAACATATGGATACACTAGAGTGTACTCTGGGTCTTCGTACCACGTTAGCGGTCTTTACGCCGCGCCAATTTTTATCATGATGGTAATAATTAATACTCCAATTGTGTATACAAAGATATTATGTAGTATAATAATTAACGTTAGAATGTAAAATTTGTTAATTCACTACATTTTCTTGCGTTATTTCAACACTTCTTTGTAAAAAAAAAACATTTTTATATAAACAGTATAAAATACTTCGTAAGGATGACATATTAGCTTTATTAGGTGACGGAAATGTATCAGATATTGGGGAATTAGATAGCGGTGATGAATCTGAAGACTTTTCCTGAAGTAAAACTCACTGAACTTTTAAATGAATTTGAAAATAACGATGGTAATTTTGAAAATGAGAAAGAATATAATGTTGATGGTAAGGCTTTTAAAACAACTAAAAAATGTGATGTTCGTTGAGCACGAAAACATTTTGCCCAACCACGTCTGCATTTGGAAAACTTAGATCAAACTATACATCCTATTTTACTAAGATCTCCATTAGAATACTTTAATGAATATTTTAGAAATGACATTTTTGAAAAAATGGCTTTTTTCACAAAATTGTGCTGAGTTTCTAAACAAATTTCGAAATTCAAACCAAAACATATAAACAAAATGAAAATATTTATTGGTATTCATATTATTATGGGCTCTTTAAAATATCCTCGAGTACGTTTATATTAGGAAGACCATTTTCAAATTAATATTATTGCACGTAATATGACACGATTTATTATATATCATATTTAATTCATTATATACAATAATCTGTTTTTTTTTTGACCAAAAAGTTGAACAAAAAATTTAATTTGAAGTATTTTATATCATTAGTAGATTATTAATAGTTTTACACATTAAAATTGTATATGTTTTATGTCATTCTTCATTATAACTGTAATATTTATAAATGATTAAGAAAATATATACTTAAGACTAAAAATTTAATATTTTTAATTATATAATTCAATTCTAATTTATTACAAGGTTATTACTTCACGTTATAGTCCATAGAATTTATAATAATAATTTGTTGTTTTTAAATAATTTCAATTTTAATGATAATATACAAACTATTTGTTGTAAGGTAGCAGTGAGATACGCTTCATAAGTTAGACATCATTAATGTCTTCCACTACAATCAAAACAGTTTAAAGAAAATAAAAGTTTCAAAATTAGATTCAAATATATGATAATGATTAAACGTAGTACAAATTATGGAGCAAAAACCACTGAGTTAAACCATGATGTAAGTATTATAAGATTGTTTGAGAAAGCATTATTTCATGCACCTTGTAATTAAAAAAAAATAATGTTTTCATTAATATTAGTACATACTTATGACGGATATA
>JACXSJ010004354.1:0-13975 GCA_014851325.1 Pentalonia nigronervosa
AGTGGTGATTACGAATAACAAGTAATAGTTGTAAATTGTAATACAATCAACTGAAATTATAACGCAATATAATTAATATTGTGGGTACATTTTTACAAAACGGGACATTTCAGTGTCCCGACAAGAGTTGTTGGGACAACGGGACACTTGGTTAAAAAAAGGGACATTCCCGTATTATACGGGACGTCTGGCAACCCTAAACATGGTTAATAAATAGTTGATTTATCTTGAATATTGTATTCAAATCTTACACCAATAACAAAAATAAATATTCACTAATATGATTGGAAAATAGGAATGTTTAAGATAAGTACAGCGTTACCTACCACCACCATAGCCTCTGCTATTTTTCAGCATCTTGCCTTCATTAACAAGGACATAAGTTTTTAGGGCTCAACATCTGAAGGTAATGGAAGATCAGTAACAAATAAATTGTTGATGCACTTCATTAACTCTTATAATACAATTATATGTATGTATCTCCTTTGAGAATATGATAATAAATAAATCTTAACAACATTACATTTAAGTCTTGCCCAAACATTGCCCGTGGAGAAGAGTTTGAAGGACAACCACCATATACTGGCAAACCCACCTCGCAACCCCGGGAAATCTAACTGTAAACATAATGCAAAAAAATATATTTTTGTATGGTTATTTGTATTTTTTTAAATCTAATTTAGTTTTGAGTGTATTAAGTACTTATTTTTGATTTATAATCTTATTATTTGTAAAATTACTCAAATTTATTTGTATTTTTAAGTTTGTAATTTTTAACTCTATCTTTGCAATAAATATAGCTTATAGAAGGCAGGTACCCGACAGGTACCATGGTAACATAAACATAACTTGCTGCGATGACACTATAACAGTATCTATCGGTAAATATTATATTATTGTTGGACAAATGGACAACAGCGTCAGTAGTGTGTGAGGACACAAAGGTGGATATTTATAGACTTAGGGCTCGGAAATTAATGCACATACAATTTTGATTAATATAAACGTTTTACTAAAAAAAATGTTTATGTTTTATAGTTTTTATGAAATTTTACGTCAACTAAAGATTTGAAAAACACAAAACAATAACACCTAGTGAATACTCTTAAAATAAATATATATTCTAATGTATTATTTTTTTTTTTGCCACATTTTCAAATTGTGTTATAAACTTATCATTAATTATCAAATATGCTCCAAAAAAGTTTAAATTAAGAAATATGTTCTTAGAACTCTTAAAACTACAATGAAATAAAATCATTGTATACAAAAAACGAGGTAGCGGTGTTGTATGCTATCTATGCAATAAATACTAGTATCGTATGCTATCTACAAATACTATTTATCGTCTGATGTTATATAATATCTATATAATCGTAATAATATTTATCTACACTCTACAAAGTTAGATCTTACAGGTTTTTAACAATTAGTTGTGTCTGTGAATTATTCGTGTGTGTTTATCATTTGTATTGTATTCAAAATGACTTCAATTGATGATTTATATAGACATATTATTTATACTGATGATACTTGTGTGAATTTTTTAAATAATGTTAGCAATGAATTGTGTGGTGGCGTTCTCAAAGAATGTTATAAAAATAGCCGCAAACGAGATTCCGATGGGCAATTTGTTAAAATAAAATACTTACGTTGCCAAACACGTGGTTGTCAAACTTAACAGTCCATTCGTAAAAAAAATCAATTTTTCATCTATGTCGATATTAATAGAAAATGTAATAGTGGATTAAGTTTATGCCAGATAGTAGAGCTCGTATAGTATTGGGCACATGGTATGAAAGTAACTAAAACTATGAAATGAACAGGCAGAAGTCAACATACCGTGTCGGATTGGTACAATCTTTTATACGTAAATAGCAATATTTGTAGATAACATTTATTGTGTAGATAGCATACGACACCGCTACCAAAAATGATTCTGAGGGAAAACAGCCTACAGCCTGCAGCCTACCTACATTACCAAATATATTTTATTGCTATTAAAGTAATTCGTTTTACTATTAATAACAGAGTCTGTTGAATTTTTGTCGAAAATATTGCTTTTGAAAATGGCATTGTGTGAATAAAATATAATAATATACTTTCTTTTTATTATATACAATTAAAATCTATACATGATTTGTACATTAATCAGTTATGATTAGGGCTCGGATTTATATGTATTAAAAAAAACCAAAATATGTAAATATATATGTAATAATAAATCGCTTTATATGTGATTAAAAAATGAAAATATGGAATACAAAAAAATTACAAAAAAATATAAAACATTGCTTTAAAAATGACATTATTATCTAATTTACTCATTTGACTACTATTATTGATCTTGATCTTGAAAGCAATGAGATACCATATACATACTCAAATTCTCAAAGTTAAATGATCTACGATTTGGTCGTAACACAGATTTGTACCGACTAAAGGAGCGCTCGACTTCCACCGAGGTAATGGGTGCAAATTTCATATTTGCAATAACCAAAGCAGTGAGTTCAGCCGGAAATATTACCCTATTCATTTCGCAATGTGTATCTCTAATTAATTTTATGTAGTCTAAACCAGGACTTTTTTGTAATACGCTGTGCATTTTTTCTTTTACTGCAACTCCCAAGGGTCCTTGTACTTGTTCTATGCATTTTTCAGCTTCTTCTATAAGTCCTAAACTTTAAACTAAAGTCATTCTTCTTGTTTCTAGTTGCTTTATTGTATCTTCTAAAAATCCAAAATTAACAGATATATAAATTAAATTATTTTTAATATCATCTATATTTAATAAATGTTTCACTTACTGAATAGAAACTGCTGAAGTAGAATCCAACGTTATCTATCATTTATCGAGATCACAAATGTCGAATATAATATTATATCGACCGTAGATTACGGTCGATTAGTTCAATAATTGGTATTATTTTGTTTACGTACTTTTTGAAACATGGGAAATCGTATACATCGTATACAACTATTAATAAATTGTAAATTTTCGAAATATGTAGGGAAAAATGGAATTATTAAGAAATATGTAAAAATATGTACTTATGACAAAATATGTAAAATAAAATATAGTTCATTATAATGGAAATCCCTTGAAACGAATTTATCACTTACCTAAATTAATTTATTAAGTCACAGTAAAAATATGTATTTACATATAAATCCGAGCCCTAGTTATGATATAGACATACATATAATAAAGACATACCAAATTACAGCATAAAAGATTAGGAAGGCACCCGGTAGTGACACTAGGTAAATTGTTTAGAGGGACTAGAGTAGGCCAATGTATTGTTATACAATAATAAAAAAAAAAATTAAGATATACTGAAAATTTCTTGTACCTATAAACAGCTAAAAGAGAGTCAACATTTGTTGAAAATTGTATGATATATAAAAACTGTTTATATAAAAATTCTGTGAAAATTTCATATACCATCTACAATTATTTTTTTTTTTTTTTTGAGTTAAGGCAATATCTGAACGTTTATTATATTTTATAATTTATACTTTCATTATACATCAAACGTGGGCTAATTTTGTAAGCTATGGTTAATTTTTGTAGTAACTTTAATTGCTCCAGTGCAAGTGATGTACAAAAAGAATTAGTATTTCATAAGTTAGTATTAATGTTAATTGAGAGTGATTATTTTATGATTTTATTTATTATACTTTTAACTTAGGTAATACTTAGGTTTTATTAACATAACTTTATATTTTTATTATCTAAGATTTCCACTGAACGAAAATGAGACTACAAAAATGAATACATGCTATTGGACAGACAAATTTCAAACCTAATTGTAGTTTATTTTTATGTAGTAGATATTTTATTGAAAATGATTACAATAAAGCAGTTGTAAGTGGAACATTTGTATTGAAAACATGCTGTGCCAACTATTTTTGAATTTTCAGATCATTAAATACCAAAGATGAAAGAAAGACGAATTCTATAAAGATCTGTTGAAATTCAAGAAAAAATTGTTTTTAATTAACCAATGCTAATAATGTATTATATAATAGTTATTTGTTATTGAATTATAAAAGCAATTGAATTGATATTATAGAATCCATTTAAAATATTTTTTGTGCTACAGCAAACATATCAAGATAAAGATACAAATTGAAATCTTTCCAGGCTGTGGTGAACATAGAAAAAATAACAGTAGAGTGAAGAAGATACAAATCCTTCCAGGCAGTGGTGAATATAGAAAACAATTTTTGAAAGATTTTTGTATAATAATTACTTATGCTATATTTACTGTTCCATTCAATATTTAGATATACATTGTTTTTTTTTCAAAAAATTGTTAAGAATCACCATGAATCATAGGAGAGCAATTTCTGGAGTTAATCATTGTGCAAACGGTTCAGTCCCCTTGTGACACACATTATGAGAATGCTAATTTCAAAATTGTTGGGGAGGAGGTTATTAAGCAACCTCAAATAGCATATATACAAATAAAGTCTAATAAAAATATTAATTAAATGTAATATTAATAAAAGTATTATAATTCTTGTCAAAAATTTAAAGAAATATTGAATGGAACAGTAAATATAGTATAGGTACTTATTTAACATAGTACGTTCATATTTCAGATCATTCAGTTCATATTTTATTTTAAAAAAAAGATAAATATTATTATATAATTTTATAATTATTTTGTAATAAAATATAATAAGCAAAATATATAATCAATATAATAATAAATAATTAATAATAATTATTATATATTTAAAATTAGTTTTTTGATTTATTTTTCTGATTTTAAACATATATGTCACACAACAGTTATATTGTAAATAATATTGTTATTCAAGATAAACTTTTTTAGACATCATATAAGTATTAGTGACAATAATATTAGATATGTTATGCTCTTAAGCATTATTAACAAAATATATATGAATATTGTCAAGAAATCAGACTTTTGATGTATTATTTCTGGTATTTAATAGACTGTAATAACTTAATAAATAGACTGTAAATATGTTATTCAAGATAATTTTTTTTACATAACATATAAATATTAATTAAAACATGTATAGAAATTTTGTGCAAAAATATTGTAAAAACATTGCAGACAAATTACTTTTTTAATATCAGAATCTTGATATAGTGAAGTTATCATACAGATATATAAACACATAAATTGATTTTCGGTTACCTTTAAGATAATGTGAGTATATCAACTAACTAATATACAAACAAATAACAATTATATAAACTGAATATCAAATACATATTAATATATTATATTTGCTATAATAACTAGTTGTTCATATTTGCTAGTTTCTTTGTAGTGAGCACTTGAAGTTTGAAAAACCTACACTATCTTATCCATGTGTCAAGAAATTGTTGCTTGAAGTTGAAAGTGAAAGTAAATGTGATCCTGATAATAGCAATTGTGATAACAATGGGGAAGATTCATTTTTAAATATGTTTATTTAGATATTTAAGTATAACAAATATTACATAATAACATTGATAGCAAAATGCATATTGTTCGAAACTAATATTTAATTTACTGTTGTTTTTTTTAAGTAGATTTACAAACATGTCATATTATTATAATAGTTATTATATAAGTAACAGATCATTTTAAAAGACTTTTGTGAAAATTAGAATTTTTACCAACTATTTTCATTTTTGTAAATATGCGTTAATAGAAATTAGTAAGCTACATATTTAATTGGTAACATCAATAGTTTTTAATTAAAAAATTATATTAACTCACTTTGATCTTTAAAGATGACACCTTTCTTATAGGTTGGAGCATTAAAGGCCATCACTGGTCTGAGAAATTTTAAGGGTTTCTAAAATATTGGTTGCCTTCCGAACAATTTTTAATGTGATATGTTAACATCTACTTAATGAAAAGTCTCTATATTTTGAGGTTTTTATCATCTGGTCTTCAGAGAATGAAGTGACAATAACACCCTCTCTTCTCAAATTGTTTTTTCTGCATGTTATGAACCACTAAAAATTATTATTAAAAAATACAAGTTTAAAGTACAACTAACAATGTATTTATTATGTCAATAACTGTTAAACCAATTTAATTATGACAAAGAGTAAAATATCCTTCCTTACAATTGTTTTCTAATAATTAGTATACAAATTATAAACATACTACATAGTTATTGATTTTGAAACACATTATAAGCAGCAAAGTTAAAAATATCAAGCTAGTTTTTACTCATAAAATCTTATTACTTATGTTACAGTAATTAAACTAAATAAAAGTTATTCAGATTTTTACATTAATGACTACTATTTGCTAACTATTAAAATTATTAATGATAAACTTGTTTAATTCAATCAAAATACCTTTTTATTAAAATAAAATTTTATACACAAATCTACAAAATTAAAATCTATGATTATTATTATTAAACATTTCTCTACAAATTAAAAAAAAATTAAAACTTTATTCATTATTCATATTTATTGTAATTTAATTTAAGTATGTGCGGGCTTAGACGATGACATTAAATAATGATAAACTTTTTTCAGTATAAAAAAGCTAGACAAAACTTAAGGAATTTGGATTGATGGATTTAAATTTTTAAAAATAAATTTAATTGATTAACAAGTTTATTAGGTTTCAATAAAAGTGATTTGAATATCTATTTTTTTCAGTTGTAATATCCATGAATAAAAATATGATATTTTGTATTTATATTATTCATCACAATATTAACAATATTTGGTATATTAAAAATGGAAAAATGGCCTCTGTTCAAACCTAATAAACTTGTTAATGAATCATAATCCAATTCAAAATTTGTCAAACCAAATTCCTTCAGTTTTGTCTAGAATTTTTGGTTTAAAACTTGAAGCCACTTCTTTTTCATCGACTGCGATCTCCCTAATATAAATGTTTATTATAATTACATAAACCTGTACAATGGGGCCCATTATTTTTTTGAAGAAATAAACAACAATAATAGTAATAATCATGCCTGGTTTCACTCAGAATCCTATAAATTATAGTGTTTACCAATGCTAATCTATTCTGAATCTTAATGACTTACTGTTAACTGTTATAGTCGTTTGAATGATGTGACTGGATCGATGACAAAATGACGAATACGTAATCATGATTACAATATTATTACTGAGCACAAACAACATCATACAATTTTGAACAATTTTTGTCCGCGTCGTCGCAGAGCGTCGACGATAACAAACATATTTTTATATAATTTGTGTCATTATAGTCTGTAATTTTGTAGTCTGTCTCTAAGTAGTACGAATTAAGATATACAGAACACGCAACTCAAACGTATAAATCATGTAAATGATCTAAGGACTAAGATACGCAACAAGAGCTTATCAGGTGAAGACAAAAGATTCCAAGACTCAGAATGACTTATAGCGCTATTTTTACCAGTGGAAAATTAGCGTCACACTCGGAACTACAAACATACCACTGGTGTATAATACACTTAAAATAAAATAGGTTGTGATCTACTAATCCAATACATTAAAAAAAAATATAAATATAAACCTACTGTAGTCATACAATTTCCTACGATATCACTAGATTTGAAATTTTTTTCTCATGGTCATGTGAAATTTAATTTACATAGGTAGTTTTTATTAACTGTCTGTATAATATTGAAGTCCAAAATAAGAGTATCATAATAGGTATACCTATATATTACAATAATAAATTAAGTTTTCGGTGTATAAGATTGTGTTATATTTATATCTACTATGTTATATAACAGTAGCGGTGCGTGAATAAAATTTACGGGGAGACTTAACTTTTGTTTAACTATTAGCTATTTATATACATTTTTACTTAAAATATTAGTATTTAGTCAATGCTGTAACTGATTAAATTTGTTAAATAATTCCGAATATAGTTATCTATATTTTTGATAGATAATTTATTCAACTTCATTATAAGTTATTAATTTGAACTATTGAAAAAATATAGATAAATTTCATTGTTTCTTATATACAATATATCGTTAGGTTTAAATATATTTTTATACAGAAATTAAATTCAAACTTTTATTAATTAATATTTATTTTATACGTTTAACTGATAAAATAACAAATATATAAATTTAAAAAAATATTAAATATTAAATATAACAATAAAAATATTTAAAATAATATCAGCTATATTTTTTTGTAAATAAGTTCGAGCCTTCGTTCTTTTTTTTCTGCGAATTCATTTATCACGTCTTCAACAAAAATAGGATCTTTTACCATGACTCCAAGCAGTTGTTTTTCGATTGCCAATGTTGATAGGCAAGAAAGCCGCTCATTTGACATAATGTTTCTTAAAAATGATTTTATGCGTTTTAACGTGCTCCTTGATCGTTCACTGGATGCAGTGGTAGCAGGTATAGATAAAACCAATTGACACAATTTAGTATACTGAGAATATATTTCATGTATATCGTCTGAAAACAAATATTAAAAATGTAATTAATTTATTTTCAAATTTACAATTATACTAACATTCTAACATACTTACTTTTAAAAAAAAAATTCAACATTTCACGAGGAGGTTTATGTTTTTCTATATCTAAGTAAACTACTTGTAATTCATTACGCAAACGATGTTCGTCAAAATAATTTGGATATTGTTATAGTAACTTTGAAAATTTGGCTTCAGGAAAATTGTTTGAATAACATTTGAACATTTTCTCATTTGTTAACTCAACAAACTCAATATTTGAAAAATCCTTAAATCTGATGTCAATTTGAACAGTTAAAGAATCCAAAACTTCATATGATATCTTACAAAGCATTGCTTTCAGTTTACAGTTATAAATCAAAGTATCATTCAACTTGTTTGCTTCTTCACAACAATTATCCACAATTTCTTCATTTCTTAATCTTAACAAATTATTTCTTAGTTTTTGAACTTCATTAACACATCCACTTATATCAGACATATTTTTAGATTGTAAAAAATTAAATACATGGTCAGTATAAATAAATATTTCGTTAAAAAATATTAATAAATAAACAAATTTAGTATCATTTAATTTATCTAATAGTCTAGATGCAGTGGCAATAGATATTGGGTCTCAATTTGATTCTTCTGTCACGTGTTTTACCGAATTTTTTAATTCTTGAAAATGAATTTTAATTGTTAAAGCTGCTCTGGAATGATAATTCCATCTTGTATCACTTTGATTTGGTAGTTTAAACCCTTGTTCTCTAAGAAGTGAGCTTCTTTTTGATGAACGACTAAAAAATATATGAAACATTGTTAAATTGCATATGAATATAGATTTGATTCAAAAAACTGCTAGGTATATAATTTATTTTAAAAACTATATTAATCTATTTAATAATATTATTTTATAAAATATTTAATTTTTATTTAATTTTTAATATAGGTAATATTCGTTTTCAATGATTACTTCGGGTTGTAAACGCTTTCTCTCACTTGTTACGGTACTGAACCATCCGACTTTTCTTGTATTATTTCCTCCAACTTTTGTAAAGTTGTTCAACCCTTTTGGAGTTTTTGTATCCTCCAATTCTCCTGGCTGCCAATAACATTTATCATTCTGCGAAAATTATGCAAATCTGTCGTCGCCAATATAACTGTGTCCATATCCTCTGGTTTCAAGTTAAATTTTCTGTTATAAATTTTAATTTTTTTGCCAATATATCGAATGCATTTTCAACTACTCTTCCGACTCGTCAATGGCGATAGTTGTAGCCCGAATATAAATAAAATAATAAATAAATTATGACAATAAAAATTTTAAAATTATATTTAAATCAAATTTAATAAAAAAAAAAGTAAGATTACGTTTAGATTAGAAGTTATCTTTAGTAAATAATTTGTAACTGAATAAAGAATATCTATCTATTTTAATTTAATAAAATATAATAAAACTAAAAAAAAAATTTTCTACTTAAACTTGATATAATAAAAAAAAAAGTAACCTATAAAATTTAATATTTAAGAAAATGTATTATAATAAAAACAAAACCTTTCGAAACATTTTTTTAAATAATTTTCATTCATTTTCAACTTAAAGTATAAATACTATGTACATTTTTTAAAAATAATTAATTTTTTTCTTATTGAAAATAAATGATAAAATAAAAAATAATAAATTGTTGCAAACTTAAAATTGTATCAAAAAAATTGAGGGAAATTTACATATTATAAAGATAGATATGTGACGCTTATTTTATAACGCATACGTTTAGTGTGTTTTTGAACTGGAAAAGAATAGTTTATTTTGCATTTTATTGTATTTTTTGACAATTTTCAATACATTAAATTCCTGGGTTTTTAAATTTTATTTTAAGATTTTTGTTTTAAAAAGTAACTTTCTAATGTGTTAATAAAGATTATACCTAATCAAATATTATAAATCGTAATTTTTTTAACGGTTTACAATGTAAAAATCTAGATTAAATTCGAGACGGAAAATTAATTTAATTATTTTCTATTAGGCTATTTTTGATGGTTTTTTAGGGTAATACATTCCCAGTCCTAGTTATAACACCTATAACAAATAAAGCCGCCTTCGCTTAGAATCATTTTTCTTATACAATAATTTTATATCATTGAACTGAAATTTAAGTGAGCCATTCAGAACTTGTACTGTACAGCAGAGCGGTATCCACTTTCCGATCTTTTTTTTTTTATATTTATTGGTTTTCAACAAAATTACACGCAAAAAACTTATAACTTTTTGAAATTATGATTATACCTTGTTATAGTCATTGTTATAGATTATTTCAGTAGGTGCATTGTTTATTATTAATTTAGTAGTTAATGTTAAATTTTTAGTTCTAGTGCTACCAATGCTGTGATTATCTAGTGTTTGATTTTCTATCCTAATGGTCGTGTTAATATCCTGGTTATCGTATGATTTAACTAACATTTGTTCTGATTCATTTTCCGGTTTAAATTTTAAATAACTATATGTTACATAAGTTTGGTTTGGTCTATATTTTATACCGTTTATATTCCTAACGTATAGTACGCATGTTTTTTGTAAATATTAAGCTAGTGGCTCCCCCGATAAAATTGTGTCAATTAATGGTGACTCCTGTACTAAAATACATCTTATATGTATTGATTCTATATTATGTTCTTTTTGATTAGTAATTACAAATTCATCATCTGATTTGCCTGTTACGTTTACAATCTTAATCTCTTTGTCAAATTTATAAAATACAGTTGTTCCCATCATAATTTCATTTGATATCTCTTGTCCTTGTACTGCCAAAATGACCATTAATCTATAATATTACATTTCTTATTATTATTTATCTTCTACCTATTGTTAATTACCTATACTTGATTTATTTACATATTATTATATAATAAAAAAAAATCACTGTTATATGTATTATTAATTATATATTTTTATGTTTTTCCATTATTATTACTTTTTTTTTTTTATAATTTCTCCGAAAAGTTTAACAATAGTCCCGCTTCAGGTACATAGTCCAGTAATTTGATCAAATCCATACAGCTTGACCTACTCAGCAATCCTTGCCAATCTGTTTTTGCGTATAAGAAATTTTTATGTTCCTGGTAATCTTTTTAATCTCCTCCTCCGTAAAAACGTCATCTAGTACCATATTAGCTCTCTCTATCTGTTAAATTAAGTATTTTGGAACGTCGCCTTTATCTGCATATCCTCCTAACAAAGAGTTATGAAATTGTCTAAAAATTAACAATTTTTCGGCTTCACTATATTCTAATCTTGTACAGATCATTATTTCGATATTCGTGTTACGAAATATATATCGTATCATTGTTCTAACTTGTGCCCATTGTAGTAAACTGACGTAGGTACGGAAAGCCTATAGTGCAAAAAGTTAAAAAAAACAACATCACGCCACCGAAATAGGCCACTGATCGGACCTTCTCAATGATAAACACCGATTTAGATTATGTAGCAGTTTTCCATGACGTCAATCATCCTATCCTAATCAGGGCATGTCTCTATATAAATAGGAACCATTCACAAGCTCTGATCAGAGAAGTCTTACACGTCTTACACACAACGTCTCACCCATGCTTACCCGAAGCCTCTAGGGAGACATTTTCACAACACTTACTCTCCGGTAGATTACTATTCTGTCGACAAAACTTCTAGTTATAATATATACATTAATTACATATCAATAAATAGTGTAAATTAACGTTTATCAATCAATAAAGTCTTAATATTTATTATATATATATCATTCAATCTCTTCCACTCCAAGTAGCAGCGAACGTGCACTCGTCGTAAAAGAAGCGTGTACTAACTCAACAGTGAGAGCGACGGGTTACTACACCATTCTAATCTATCTTTACGCCCTAGTTGGTTTTAGCTAGTTTATTTAATTTATGTTTTTTACAAAAATACTTCAAATTTAATAGTGCTAAATGCATATTTTTGTATGTTGCTAATTGCTTTTGTTTACTTTTTGTTATTAGAAATATTATAAATCTGTTTTCATATTTAAATTTTACAACTTTGCTACGTCCTTTTTTTGTTTTAATATTTTATCCATCCCGAATTTTTGTTTTAATTCGTAATTCACTCCTGATCTGAAATTATATTTTTCTATTTCCGATACTATGTGATACTCATTTGGTGATTCTAATAGTTCGCCATGTACTTCTTTTACGTTTTTATTCATTATAATCATTGTTTCCGATTTTTCCATAAAATTCGCATAACTTTCGTCTTTAATTCCTTGAATAGTATACATCCCATATAGCAAAACCGTAATATTTATATTACAATAATATTTCTTCCAGGTTAAATTCATAATATTTATAATTTAATATAATTATAATGTTAGTAAAATATTAAAATCAGAATATTACTCATGAAACATTTTCCTAATATTTTAGATGGCTTATTTTTGTAATATTAGGAAGTTAATGATGTCGAAATATTTTAAGAATATTATGTTTATAATATAAAATAATATTACATTTAAAATATTTCATATATATTTAAGTTAGGTTATTTTTTCAATATTGAAAACTTAACTTTGTAAGAATATTTTTGAAATGTACAATAATAATGATTAATGACGTTATTAAATTACCTATTATTAGCTGATTATTATTATATTAAATTTGTTTTTTTTTGTTAAGGTAGAACAGTGAAAGATTTACAAAATCACATCCTTAACTTCTCCACATAATCATGATAACAGCAAAATCATCTGTATATAAGTAGACTCATTATTTTTAGCTTTTATTGTAAAGCATGATGTTAAAAATGTCAACAAAAGTTCAAATTTACGAATTTAGTGAAACTAAAAACTTTTATTTTCATTTGTTGACATTTTTAATTTCTTAGGACTTTTAAAGAAATAATTAAGATTATTATTTTTATCTAAATACTATTTGTTGTATTCACTCAGTTCATTCTTTAGTGTTGTTTATAATAACTACCTATATTGTATTAGTGTCAAGTGCTAACTGGGAACCTGTGTTTACTGTCTAAACGTAATTGTGATTGCATATAAAACATAAACAGCAAAGTAATTTTCGTTTACGAGGCATATGAATACATGATTTTTCCACACTCGGACACTCCAGTACATACTATCACGAAAATAACTATCGATTATCATAACTAAAAGTTATTTTATTGTAAGTATAACATTATTTAATTTTTAATTAATTAATAATATATAAAATTTTAAAATTTCGAATAGTTTATGGTAATTGTATGTATTATCTATGACTCATGTTAGTTGTCAGTTAATTACCTATGTGGTAATAGTAATATATCTATATTTTAATAAATAATAATAATTTTTTTGAGTAATCTATATCATAATATCTTAATCATATTTTTTATAAATTTTGAAAAATAAGTATATAAGTATCTACCCAGACGGCAAATTAGTAACATCAATATTATAATAACTTTTGAACTAGATTAAATCTTGAATATTATATTTTCAACATTATTATTACATTATTCAGAATTTAAAAAAGTA
>JACXSJ010004355.1:0-13968 GCA_014851325.1 Pentalonia nigronervosa
TTCATTTATTATATACACATACCACTTTATGTATAATATAAGTAATATGTATTCGTAAAATGCAACGCATAAACAAATATTTGAAACTAACAATGTGACCTAAAAAATAATTAAATAGTTTGAATGAAATTTCTTAATACAATTTTTATCATAAATTAATATAATTTGTATAGTATTTTAAAATCATTTAAAATCTGAAGATGATAATAAATTGTATATTAAACATGCAAATAATGAACAAAAACTTGAAGATCTTGAGATATAAAATACAAACATTTTACTCTTTGTCAACTATAAATTACGTATTGAAATATTTTCAGATGTTATTGATTACCGTATTTCTAAATGAGAATGTTGAATTGTTATTCAATATAATCCAGATCAGATCCCCATTAAATGTTATAAAATGGAATATAATAGCTAAAATGAATAGATATTTTGTTTTTTTCTTAATCGGTCTGATTACATTCAAATGGATCAATTTGTAGTGCACTTTCTCAAGTTTAGTAAGTACTGCTGATAGTTGTTTATCGAAAAACAAGCGCCATACATTAGGTACAATATGCCCAATGACTATTGTTTCAATACAAATTATTATTACCAACGATGTGGCCTGAAACATGCCTGGATCAATATTTTTTGCCTGTAAAAAAAAAAAAAAAGTTTTGGTAGTATATTCATTACCTAGTATATACATTATTATAATATAATATATTACATATTTAAAATACAAACATGTGACTGAAATTTACAAATATTTGTAATTTTTTATTAATGTTTTATTGTTAAAAGTTCGTAATTATATATTATAATTTGGTCCAGATCTATTATGGAAAAAATAAGTTTTAAATTATAATAAAATTAAATTATATTTGATATTGTTTTTACCCAATAGCTGTTTGTGTCGTATACAATTTTGAATTTACAACAAATTATTGTACATCGCAAGATATATAACATCATCCTTGTCTTCGACTTGCTCTGAGTGTAGTTAATACTACCTAAACCGCAGATCATAAAACACCAGTTATATTCATTTAATACTGACTGTACACTCATTATGAGAATCAAAATTAATTTTAGAAATATTATAGAGTTTCAGATTTGTTTCGTGATTGAATGTACAACTTTCATACACGAATGCAGTTGAATATATATCACAACAATCCAATAAAGTATATTGTGTTAAATCGTCCTAGAGGTTACACTCTAGTGTGATAGTTCGTGTTTATTTATTAAACACTTGTTATATAACAATGTGTGTGATATTACATAAAGTATATTTGAAATCTCATCATAAATATATACATTTATAGTGAACATATATTGTATAAACATTGATAAGTAATGAATAATTCAGTGTTTTATATATGTATAATATTATTAACTGTACACAATACAATTTTCAGTATATTTAGATGCATTTAAAGCTTCCAAGAATAAACAATATTCCAATGTAGACAAAACACTGATAATAATTGATGATAAATGTATACATTTTTAGATTTACAAATTTAATATGTACAATACTAATATCAGAATATATTTCTAATTGTTTCATGTTAAATCGAAGAGAACAAATACATAATTTCTAAAAAAAAAATGATTGGATCGTCTAATAAATTTTTTATGTTTGTTTGAATTTAGACATTAAATATTTAACCGTTAACAATTGGCTTCTCTGGGAACGTTTTTCTTATATTATTGTAATTTTAAAAACAATACCCGTAGACATATTAAATTTTCATCAAATGTTGAGATTATTATTTTCTAAACACCAAAAACTATAAAAAATTTTTAACACTTTTTGAGCTAATTATAGAAATTAGAAATTTTTGATTTTTTTATAGTTTTTTCTTTTAATATTAATAAAAATAAATTTTTGAATCGATAGACTTGAAAACACAAGGATCCTCATAATCTGTTTTACTAGAAAATTAAAAAAATTAATTAGACATATGCACTTTTTTTTTTTTAAAAGCATTTAATCTTCTAATTTATCACCGACATATTGTAATCGTTTTGTAGTTAAAAATGTATATAATGTTCAGTTTTTATATCTAAGAATTAAAAATTTAAATTAAGGTTTGTAATAAGTAGTTTATAATATAACAAAATAAATCAAAAAAATATATTAAAAAATATAGTTTTTTAGACATTTTATGTTAAAATATGGATATCAAAATATAGAATATTTTCAAATTATTCTGTGGTTAAACATTTATAAAATGTTCAATTTTAAGAACAAATGATGGAAAATTAAAAATAAAATTTTTTTTAAAATATAAATACACCTTATTTTTTATATGCATTCAAAAGCATTTAGAAACCAAATTAAACAAAATCTTGAATGTTTGGTAATTATTAACTAGTTAGAAATGTATAGATGTTAAGTTTTAAAAGACTGTGAAACAGTATAATTTTACGATGATTTTTTATTTTTAATCATTTAAATGCATCTTGAGTGTCAGGGATTAAATTGGGGAAACATTGTAGTATACCTCTTTCTAGGCTCAAAAGTCAGCCAATTACAGTAAAAAATATGTTTTCCGGGATTTCACGGTTCAGGGTGTAGTGTGAAATCGTCTTCAATTACAGATATGTACAATAAACTACACAGACTTTTATGTTTGCAAAATATTGGTTACACTTTAATGAGTGTCTTACATAATGCTAATTTGGTTTTTGATAGTAAAAAAGTATTGTCATACTCTACGAATGTCGACTGCCGTTGCAAAAATATATTTATTGATGCTAAGTCAGTCGAGCACTACACATTGAACTAATAATACATTCATTAAATTAAATATTAAATAACAGTTCTATTGTAATCCCACTCATCTAAATAAACCAATTACTCTCACTTGTGTTGAATTCTGAAGAATTCAACCTACTAAACATTCCTTAATCGTCTTTTTGGAGAGAAACCAACAGACGGAACTACAATCTGACATTCACCGAATATCAATTGGCAAAGTCATAACAAATGTTTCTTGTCGAATATATTATAATAAACAATTACACGATGAGTGACTTTAAAGTGAAAAGTAACAATCATATTTTCAAATTTCTTGCATTATACGAACAACATCTAATATTATGGAACATAAAGATTACTTAAATAGAAACTTGAAAAACAGTAATTTGAATAACTTAGAAATAATTTGATTAATATCGGACTTCTTATGGACTGTGATCAATTTCATTTTAAATTTAAATATATTGTAGCGTATACAGATAGGAAATCGCAAAAATCAACATGTGCAAAAAAAATAGAGGAGGAGGTACTGATTCTTTATACAAATCAAAACTTATTTGGTTTAATAGGGCCAATATTTTTTTGAATGATGTTACCTCAACACATGAATTGTCGTCAAATTTGGTATGTTTTATTTTAATTTTAGTACTATTTTTTGTTACAATTTTTATCTATCTTGTATATATAATATTTAATTACAAAATGAATAATGTTATCATCTCCTATTATGACATGTTTATCGGGAAAACCTAGGGTATCCTTTTCCATAGCTCTATTTAATGCCGAGTCTCGAAATATTACACTATCACTTGGACGGCCACTTCCTCCAATATCTAAATTGTAGATACAATAATTAGCATCTATCAGGGTAAATAAAATAACACTAAAGGTGCATATATAATTGTAAAATTTATAGCCATTATTTTTTTAATTTGAACATTTTTTTGTCAATCGATCTACAATACTTTGGGAAATTCATCGTCTAAAATTTAATTCAGCAATTTATTCCTTTTCTTCATTAGGAGTAGGTATCTATATAAAAATAAAATACAATACTGTAAGCATTGTGTTTATATAATTATTTATTTTGAGTATATTATGCAGAGTGTTTATTGTTTAATAAATTATTATGATTCTACTTGTCAATAATAATTGATTAAAGTTATAATTTAATAAATGATATATTAATTTTTAGTTTTATTGTAGTTTACTACTTTTTAAACATGGTTTAAGAGATTCTGTTATCGCATAACACAATAAACATAATATTATTAACATAATATTCTGTTAACCTAACCTTGTGTGGAAACGTTTTGCTACTTATTGTCATATTCTTTGCCGCTGCAAAGAATATGAGACTTAGTCCATTTCCGTTAATTGTCTCATGTAAGCTTTCACTACCTTTTTTTTTTTTGTTTAAATCGGCAATACACCTGCCACCTGGAAACGCCGTGAAGCAATACTTCGGGTGGCGGGTCGCCATCGTTTATTAGGTAAATTTATAAAACAAAGTTACCCAATTGGGTGGAGCGATGGAGAGACAATTCCCCTCCAACAACCCCTCACAAAGAATGTTTTACAAGGATTTGCAAATAACGACGTCCTACTTGCGCAGAGCGTCTGAGCCTCACAGCCAGGTGGACACTTGGTCGTCCTAGCCGAAGGCCTCGCGGTCGGATCAACGACCGAAGGCTTGTCAACTATCTTCTTTTACGCCTAGATGGAGCTATACCCTGCCGGAGCTGCCTGCTTCGTTCGGCCTCTTCTTTGGCGGTCAACACAGCCCTCGCGAAGAGGGCTACCGCCTCCCAGTTGGCCGGACTGGCCTACATCCGAGGAACCAGATCACCCGGGTCGAAGGGTCCTATCGTACGGACGAGACGATCACGATCCTCGTTGAAGGCTGGGCAATCAACGAGGGTATGGTGAGCGTTGTCGACCGCCTCACCGTAGCTGTCGGGTGGTCCGCTATGTGAACATCCGGTAAACGGGGAACGGTTGATCTTCTGGAGGTACCAGTTGAAACAACCGTGCCCAGTAATCAGCTGGATGAGGTGAAGGGACAACTCCCCGTGCGATCTGGTCACCCACTGTTGAAGTAGGTCCGGAGGAATGAGCGTCTGCGTCCACCAGCGTCCACTGTCCGCTGGCGGACCACCGATATTAGGCATCAGCCCCAACAGTGCCGACATGACTCGCCTGGCCTTGTCGGCCGCGGCGCGATAATGCGCGCCGAACCATGTCCCCCTTTTTCCCACAAGTAATATCCCTAGATATTTGAGGGGAGGTCCCAGCCAGACGGCCTCATCCTGGATCTGCAGACTCAGGTCGGCCCTCTCATACTGCGACTTGAAGACGACGGCCTGCGTCTTGTCGACGGCAAGCCGGAGCCCCAAGCCGACAATATGGTCGGCGACTGTCTCGAGGGCCGAGTTGGCGTGGTCCTCCACCTCAGACAGCGTTTTCCCCTCCGACACCACCAGCGTGTCGTCCGCGAACCCGATAACTGTGCAGTCATCGGGTAGCGGAAGGCGGAAAACGGTATCGAATGCGTCGTTCCACAAGAGCGGCCCGAGCACGGAGCCCTGGGGAACTCCGCGTGTAACGGTCTCCGTCACGGGGACGCCATCGTGGTCGTCACATAGGTGTAGCACCCGATCCCTGAGATACGAACCCAGGATCCGTTGGATGTATGGTGGGAAATCCATACGTACCAACGCCTCCCGTATCACGTCCCACCCGACGGTGTTAAACGCGTTCCGGATGTCCAGACTCACAGCCACGGCGTAGCGCCGCCCGTTAACGGCAGAGACGAGTCTCTCTCGTAACAGCCTGAGCGCGTCGTCCGTGGCATTGCCAACCCGAAAACCGAACTGCCTATCAGACAGCTCGATTTCCGAGGCAGACATGTGTCCGTTCATCCTAGTCACCAGCAGGTACTTGAAGATCTTCAACTTCGACGTCGTCGAGCAGACACAGCGGGCGGTACGAAGACGGCACCCCCACCGGCTTTCCCGGTTTCGACAGGAGCGCCAGCCGAGCACCTTTCCATCGACCGGGGATGGTGCCCTCCCTCAGACCGAGGTTGAACACGTTGGTGAGCTGTTCCAGCCCCGCCGCGTGGACAACGCCCCAAACCCGGCTGGAAATCCCATCCGAGCCCGGGGCCCTGTCTCGGCCTCGGAACCTGGTCACCTCTGCCAGAGTGAACTCCGCAACGCCCTCGAACCGTGTCTCGACGAGGTCGACTTGTCCCCCGTCTCTGTCCCCCTGGGGGAAAAGGACGGCGGCGATGTTTCGGACCGCGCGCGGATCCATCGTCGACGTCGCCTGGGGGCCACGAAGCTTCTTCATGACGACCTTGTAGGGTTTCCCCCACGGTCCTCGTCGACACTCCTGACCAACTCTGCCCAGCACTTCGCCTTCGCTTCGCGAATGCGGTGCTTCAGCTTCTTTCGAGCCTCGCTCAACGATCGCCACGAACACGTCACTGTCGTTGGCGCGTCCGCGACGCCTGATCCACAGCCGTTTCCGTCGAACGCATTCGGAGCGTGCGGCCGCGACAGTGTTATTCCACCAGTAAACTGGTGGCCTCCTCCCGCGGTTGAAATTCCGGAGAGGAAGAGCAATGTCGCATGCCGCGGTAACGCACTCCACTAGCCGCTCGGCTGCGGTTTCAGCGTCCTCGGTAACGGCTGGGGCTTCCTCGGGCAGAGTCGCACCAACCCACTCCGCTGCGATCACGGCCGCTGCCAACAAGTCCGCGTCCATCCGAGCTGTTATCCAATCGGGATGTCGCTGACCGCTAGCAGTCACCGTGGGGTCGCTGAGAGTGGGCGAGCGCGTGCGTCCGATGCGATACGAAAAACACAAGTGATGGTGGTCACTCATATTTTCGACGTCCGTACGCGCGGTTCACCCCCGAATCCTTCTGGCGGCAGATTCTGAGGCGAAGGTAACGTCCACGCAGGACCCCCTCCCCCTCCCGAAGAACGTCTGTTTCCTTCCTGAGTTCATGATGACCAAACCCAAAGATTCGGCGAACTCCAACAGATCGTTTTCCCGGCCGTCCGTGAGGTGGTCCCCCCAGGACGCCAACCGCGCGTTGAAGTCTCCCCCGATGATGAGGTCGACTCCCGCGCCGCGTTGCTCCCTCACGGATGCTTCGAGACGCCCCAGGAACTGCTGGAACTCGGCAACGGATATGGCGGGGTAAGCGTAGCAGCTAAAGACACGAACCGTGTCCCCAACAGTCGCTGCTACGTACCCGTCGCCCGTCTCTACGTCGCAGAATGTGAGTCCGCTACGGAGGACACATACGGCAGCTCTCCCCGTGGAGTCGAAGTGCCAGCCAGCGCCACCGTCACCGTACGGTTCACTGACCAGCGCCACCGCTATGTCCTCCGCTCTCGCGAACTCCCCCAGCAGGTCCTGAGCAGCCCTGCAGTGGTTAAGGTTCGTTTGCACGTACCTTAGCTCCGTCATGGCGTCGAGTCCGATGTCGAAGACGCCGTCGGCCCCTGCGACCCCGTCGCCACTGGCTGCTCCTCGGCTCCAACAGCCCATTCTTCCACCGTTGGTCGCTCTTCGCTGCCTTCCGTGGTAGACCTTATCTTCCCCTTTCGGTAGTCCTGAGCGAGGTGGTCTGAGGCGCCGCAGCTAAAGCACGACCAGAGCTGGGCTTCATTGCGGCAATCGACGGCGTGGTGGCCCTTCAGCTGGCATCGGTAGCAGGTGGTGTGACTCTTTTCCAAGAACCTCACCCTGCACCTGGTCCAGACGACCACCACAGACTTCTTCTCGGCCAGGATGATGGCGTCGCGGAATGGGAGGTCCACCCGCGCGACACGTTCACCCCGACCTCCACCGTTCTTTCTGATGGTAACTTGCTTACTATCAGTCATAGGTGCCGCCATGGAAACCCCCGCCTGTGCGAGTCCTTCCATCACGTCCTCTGCTTCGGCCCACTCTGGGACGTCCAGCAACAGGACAGGGGTCCTTCGCTCCGGTCTTCTGATCCGGGCTGTGTCTCCCACAACCTCGCGGATCTTCCGCTCCAGCTTTTCGGCCTCTGCGTCTCCTATAACTTCGAGAAGGATGCCCCCCGCCCTCGTTCGCCTAGTCGTCACGACCTTAACTCCCAGCGATACGAGGTTGATGGCTCCTGCAACCCTCTTCATGACCGCAACTAGTGACCCCCCCTCAGCCGGCCGGTCGATTGTGACCGCCGCTGTTGTGGGGACTCTTCGCCGTAAGAGGGCTATTTTCTCATTAGCCGGGCGCGGTTGCAGGCCAACTGGTTGAGGTGGCTTAGGTGGTTTCTTCCTTCTCACCACCTCGCTCACTGTCGACTGCTGCTGTTGTTGCTGCTGCTGCTGCTGTTGTCGCTGCTGCTGCTGTGGCTGCTGCTGCTGCTGCTGTTGTCGCTGCTGCTGCTGTGGCTGCTGCTGTTTCGGCTGATGTTGTTGCACTTGCCGCTGCGTCTGTTGCCGCTGCCGCTGTTGAGGCTGCCGTTGTCCTCTCTACTCCAGCTCCACAGGTTGGAGGTTGACTGGATTCATACGGTTCTGTTCGGCTACTAACTGTTCAATAGACCTCTGTTGCGCCGCCAGCTGCTCCTGAATTATTGCTAAAGTACTCAAAAGGGGGCCTTCTGTCTTATCTCCATTTGTCGACTTTGATGTTAGTGTGTCGACGTTGTTGCCCTTGCTCTTTTCGTTTGGTCTAAAGGTACTCTTGATCATGTCACTAGGGCCAATACTATCGTCGTCGCTTGTCTGCGTCTGCGTTTGTACAGACCTTTGAACCCTAAGCTCGGTGTCCTTCTGTTGTTCCTTCTTGATTGCCTTGGTATACTGAATCAAGACTCTGCTGGAGTTCGCAAGTGTCTCCTTCAGTTCTCTGTGCACATTCCTAGTGCTATGGGCAAAGGCGCACATCGTATTAATATACCTGCGGAGCAGACGTAGCAGCTCTTCCGCGTTCAAGGCGCCAATGTCAACGGTCCTAAGGACCAGTCTACCCCAACCAATCAAGGTCAGTGTAGGGCTACTGCAGTACACTTATTGAGGTGCACTGGGCGACGAGGATGCCACTTTCCCTATGCCAAAATATGTTAGATAATAATTAAATTAATTATAAGTTTTTCAAGTTTCAATTATGTTCTATAATATTGGAAATTATTCGTATAATTCGAGAAATTGGAATTCGTCATTGTTTTTCTCCGCATTAAAATCACTCATCGTACATTTGTTTACGATAATATATTCAACATGAAAATGAACAAAAACAATAAATAATTAAAACTTAATATTATAATACAACTGAATATTTTTTTTCACAATCTTGCTGCCATGAAAATACTAAGCTATTAGTTCAAAATCGACAACTAGTGGCTAGTTATTATGGTACTTTTTTCACTGGCATCAGATAAAATAGACCGCTAGTTTGCTAGTAAAGTTAAAATGTTTCTATTTTACATGCAAACTAGTTTTACTATCAAAATAGTTTCTACTTTACTAGCACATTCAATCAGAAAATGATTTTAAAAATGTATAAACAATTCTTATCAGTATTCTATCTACATAGGAATATTGTTTATTGCTAGTAGCTTTAAATGCAACTAAATATACTGAAAATAGAATTATGTATAGTTAATAATATTATGCATATAAAGGACACTCAATTATTTTATTACATAGCAATGTTTGTATAATAATATATGTTCACTATATATAATAAATATCTAACATACATTATATTATATTACACACATTATAATATAACGAGTGTTTAATAAATAAATACGACCCTGTGTCATAATGAGTGAATATTAAATACATTTAACTGTTGTTTTATGATCTGCGGTTTAGGTAGTATTAATTATAATTAAAGCAAGTCAAAGACGAGGATGATGTTAAATATCTTGTGATGTACAATAATTATTTTTAAATTCAAATTTTTTTACGATGTAAACAGATATTAGGTATAAACAATATAAAATTCAATTTAATTAGATTATAATTCAAAATTAATTTTTTCCATAATGCATTTCAACCATGTTATAATATATATTTACGAACACTTAACATAGAAATGGTAATAAAAAATTACAAATATTTGTAAATTTCAGTCACATGTTTGTAGTTTAAATATGTAATATATTATAATATCAGGTATATAATATACTAGGTATAAATATACTAACTAAACTTTTTTTTTTTTTACAAGCAAAAATAATTGATCCAGGCATGTTTAATGCGACATCGTTGGTAATGATAATTTGTATTGAAACGATATTCATTAGTCGTATTGTATCATATTTTAATATTATGTATTATACAGCAAATCACCCAACAGAGACAGTGTTATTATTTCTTAGTATTAGTTTGATTCTATACACATCCACACAAAAACACATATAATCTCACAACAATCCTATATAGCCGACAGTATTTGCTTGGCCACCCCGACCACTACTGTTTTGAGCTATTACACTATTATACATCCAGTTAGTCCTCCACCATCCTTTTTTTGACCTGTGTGTTAGTAGGCGAGCAATTAATACTTCGGTGTCCTGATATGCGTCCTAACAGTGTACGTCCCCGGCCCTAACAGCATAATTATATTTAGTGTAAACATTCTATAAATAATTAAACAGTTAAAATTTAGAATTGAAATATTTATAAATTGTTATTAATGTATGTATTCATGATTTTTTTTTTTCAGATAAATCGAATGAGTTTTGTTTTACATCAACGGTTCATAAAAAAGAGAAACATTAGAATAAAACTTAGGTTAAAATTGTATTATATAATGTATTTATAGGTATACTATAATATTTATTGTCTAAATATGTCTACATGTCTTCATGTCTTAAAAAATTAATTTATATAGAATAATTATTTTTATTACTATTTAGATCAATTTTCTATACTCCAACGATATTACAAAAACAACCATTTCCTGTTATACAGAATATAAAAAACATATTTCTATAGTAAATCTATAAAATTTCCATTGGTTACACACTTTATTACCTACTTTTATAATTAGTAGAAAATATATGAAATATACATATTTTAAAAAACATTTTATAAATAAAAACAAATCTTTAGTATATCTACCGTACTTTCAACCATTTATACCATCGCATCGTCAGCGATGGGACTTGGTCGTAGTCCGTCAATCGACCAGGAATTTGTGCGTGATGGTCGCTCGGTAATAGACAGGTTGGATTTGACAGTCGGCCATCGTAGGTAGCATCGCGGCTATCAGGTTACCGACGCCGCCGTTCGAACGAAAACGCAGACGCTCGATGAATTTTAGTTTGACGCCGGAGCTGAGCCTTTGTTCGCCGGTTTACGCCATTGTGAATATGTCGCAACCAGCGCCAGGTGGCCGGAGGTCCGTTTGGAAACGATCGAGATGTTTTAAGTAGATGTGCGCGGTGAACGTAGCGTGGAAAATTTGTTTTTGCGAAACATGTGTAACCGTAAAATAATTATTGTTATTATTGTTAAAAATTGTAAAATAAAACTTTGAACTTAAAGTGTACCTATTGTAGTTTTTATATTTTATTTTTGTGTAATAACACTTTCGCGGAGTCGACACCGAGGTGCCCACTGGATACACTCACAGTAGATTCACATCAGTATTTATACGTAATAATTGATAATCTTCAGTTTTATAATGTATATATTTTATTATATTATAAGACAATTATATGTGTATAATATGATTGTGGTTATAGTCTAAAGATCAGCAGGGACAAAAAAGTGGCAGGAATATATTGCCTTCTGGATGAATCGTGTGTGAACAGTATACAATAGTAAAATATATATATGTGATATCTTAGTGCGTACCTACTCTATGTATTCATTTAACTTGAACGTTTTACTAGAATGTGCTATTTTTAATATGTTTAATTAATAATTGATTATATTTATTTATTATTAAAGTCATTAATTATGAAAAACTCCACCGTATATTTTAAAATATTTAAAATAAAGGGTTATCAAAATCTTAAATGTTAAATTTGTTATGATGGAAAATGGATGTATATATTATATACTACTGTAGAGAGCGAACTTGACGGTTAACAGAAAGGTTAATTTTGGCGAAAAAAACACACTTTTGTTGTATTGATATAGAGCATTTAAAATAATGAAAAAAAAATTATTATTAGGTACTAATTAGTCCACACATTTTAACGGACGAACACACTTAAAACCTAATGAATGTTTTTTTGTTATAATTAAAGACCAAATTTTGAATATAACGCATGTTCATATTTTTAGAAGCAATTACAAGCAGTATAACTAAATCAAATATAATTAACTATTTAACTTACATATATTAAAACAAATTTTTCAATTATTGTTGAAAACATTAAAAAGCTTGAGACTTCAGGTTTGTTACTTATAGATGCTTTAAACATTTTTGAACAAGTTACGAATTCTATTATTAATCTTTCTGAAAATGAAAATAGTGTATTAATAAAAAAACAAATGTTCCGAAATTATTAATAAAAATAAAGGCTTGCTAATTTTAAAAGAAATTGATAAAATACTCCAAGGTGAGACTGTCAATTTGAAGAATTCCTCTATCAAACATTTTTCCCCGGAAATGTCGAGTTTTAAATATAACAAGCGTTGATGTGGAACGAAGTTTTTCTGCATACAAACATATTATTACAAACCGCCATCATAATTTAACCGAGGTTAATATGGAATATATTATGCTATAAATACTCTCTGATTTATCACGTGAACAGGCATTATTGTTTTCCCCCAATTTCGGTTATATATTAACTTAATTGTTTACGATTATTGGAGGTTGTTTTTTGTATGAAAACGGTTACAACAAAATAATACGTATTGCCTAATGCTTTAATATGATAAATAATTTTTATATATCTACAACTCTAGATATAAAATATCATTTATTAAACCTATGATATTTACTTATAGATTAATATAGATTCATTTATAACTTATATAAATTTATAAGTCAATTTCGACGAACCGAGGTAGAACTGTGAATATAGGTTATAACTTATTAGTATTGATTGTTAAAAGTTAAAATTAATATAAAATATATACACACAAAAATACATTTCATTCTAAAATCAACAACATAAATTATTATTTACTTAAAAATGTTTATACCTTTTATATAATATGGTTTCTAGAGTATATCAAAAGTCATCAAATTCACTTTTTAATATATCACGCACACTTTGATGTAATGAATGTTTAACAAATAAAAACAAACTACCGTAGATTTGAATATCAACTTAAAACATTCATCATATTATACATAGAGTGGATGGTAAACATAATAAATGTACAAATTCCAAAAAGAATATCAACGTTAAGTACCTTCAAGGACTTGTATATGGAAGTTATAGAATGTTTAAACGATATAAATAAATAAATTATGGTTTTCCGACCATAGCGAATTATATTATAAAAAATATTGGTATAATCTTTTATACGTAATGTTCTATCAAGTTATATTTAAGGAAATCAAAAAAATTGAATATCATTTTATTTTCAACATGGTACCATTGATCATAGGAACAGCCAATAATTTATAGTTAAATGAAATTGGTCATGCCACGGCAAAATAGGTTTTTTAATACTCATATTAATTATACGTTAAAAAAGTTTTTTCGAACCATTTTCAACATTTAATCTTGTACGAGTATATCTCGTATATCCATAGTGATAGATTTATACCAAACGGGGCAATGTGAGAGGATTTATATGTTAGACAAGACACTTAGTTATACCGAGTACAGTTCAACATATATTTCTAAATAAAATAAATATAATATCAATTGTTTTACTTTACCGATGACTTGGCAGCAACAATACACGGAACAAGCGATGAAAGGAGATAAGTTCAGCAAGCGTATGCATAGCTGGCCGAACGATTATTATAATAGATTTTGTTTACTAAAACAAAAAAATTATACCTATATACGGTAAGACTCCCGTGATATTTCAGAATGAATGAAAGATGACACGAGAGTCTGTGATATATGTATAGTATATAGTCCTATATGTAATATTATAATCATTAAAATATGACCTTTTAATATATGTTTCGAATTTAAATGTTTAATGCTGTTTTTACATTATTTATCTATACGCGCTACTCCTTAAGGTACGGTTTCCCTGCAGCGTCTAGACGCAGCGTCCAGA
>JACXSJ010004356.1:0-13895 GCA_014851325.1 Pentalonia nigronervosa
GTAATTTTCTTTTTTCAATTATTTAATTAGAATAATTTTAAAACTATTATTATGTATTATTAAAAATAATAAAATTACTGACTTTAACTGAAACTACAGATACCTATTTGGTAGGGCCGGTAGGGGGCCCAGGTCTTAACATTTTTAAGGGAGCCTACCGGGATTTTCCCGGTATCCCGGTGGGCCAGTACGCGCCTGAGTGTGATTGTAGACGGATATCTGTAGGCTACTACGCACTTGTTGCATGCGCGCACATGTCATCGGCACCGCCGACCAAAAATGAAACGCTTGATTTTTGCTCAAAACACACTTTACAGGAAAAATTCTCACTCCTCGTAGATTATAACCAATGACCTATATTTTTTATTCTTTTTATGATGTAACACACACTAATTGTAATGGATACAAGTGGAGCAATCACTTATATTCATTGTATTTCAATTACCACAATCAGTCAAACCGCTTAAGGAACTTGCACGTGAACTGTGTTTTGCTCATAAACATGCCTTACAGAAAAAAATCACGCCTCATAGAGTGATGCGATTACAGTCATTTTTTTTTTCAAGAGTAAAACTTCTTATTGAGTACATATTTGAATATGGCCAATTCCCACAAGCTTTTGTTTTTTTAATATTTTTGTTTAAAGCTACAGAATCAAAAATCAGTCCTGAATTTTTATAATATTATTTCGTGCTTACCATTATTTTCAAAGTGGTGGAGGTGGTGGTGCTGAAGCTGTGAACAGTGATGGTTCGACCATCGCAGCTGTGGCCGATGGAGTTTATCGTCTTCGTGCCACATGCTCCGTCCGGTCACCGTACGCGTGTTCGCGGTTTAACGGCGACTCTACCTGCCAACTCTTGTAAATAAATTGTACCGCAACCAAAAGGATTGAGGTTTGAAAAAATAGCTGTATCCGACATTCACAGTGGGCCCGACGGTCCTCGCGGAGGAAACGTCCCGTTGGCACAGAGTGACTGCGGCATAACACGTGTGGTACGTTTTTAATATAATATTTTGAGGTGTAGGTGTTATAAAAGACGAGTAGCGCCGCAACGGCGGCATTTTACACGCAAGCGTCGTTCATACAACTGCATGCCTCCGTCCGTTCAAAGTCCTATACACCCGCGTTGGCTGGATGAAGAGGTGAGGCGCCATCGACGGGCATCTTACTAATTGTTAATTTTTGTACGATTTCGTATTTTTCATGTATGGGTTATGTTGTATAACCAATTTTGGTGACAATATAGTGCAAAATCATGTTTTGAGGCTTCGTCGTGCACGTCGTCATAATGCGAAATTGCACATTGTGCGTTTTCCAAAACTATCGACAATTTGTCGAAAACGTTTTTTTTTTTTATATAGCATCATAGCAATTACCTATATATACTATAAATTGTAATTACATCCGATGAAAGGCTGGGTTGGGTGGTTAACATTTAAATGTCTTCGTGGCAAATATAGCTTTTCTTTGTCAAGGTTCTTCGACATTATAAACCGTGTATTTTAATTTTTAGATCAAGTAATAATTTTCTCTTATAAATATTATATAAAGTATAGTACAGATACAATATTATCATAGTCGATGGTACATAATATTGTATATGTTATACTTATTTTTTCCACACTATTGTCATCACGTCTTCGTTTGCTTTATGTTTTCAAAGTCGAATACTCTATTTGCGTACGAAAACAAATAATTCAGTAACAAATAAGAGACCTTTTAGTCAGATGCAATATTCATTTTGTGAAAATAACCAGTAATCGCGTAGATTTTATTTTTTAAATAAAAAAAGAATCCACAATATTGTTTGTTCAAATATCGTTAAACGTTCTGAAAAAAAATTGGAATAAACTATAATTTTTAGGCAAAACCAGATTTTGACTAAACCGATTTTCTTTGTTAAAATTCAAAAATCAATGATCATGTAGTGTGTAGTGACTAGTGACTAGAATTTTTCGTGAAATATTTATATGAGACTATATTATTATCTAGAGATAATATCACTTTTAAAATATTTTGGTTTTTTTTGTGCAATTTGTAAACATTCGATATGTACATTTATAATAACGATAATATCTTTTATTTTAGATTCTATATGTAGAGATCATCATCATTACTTTTATAATGATGTGTTTTTTTATGTATGTGTACGACGAGATGACAATAAGACCACATGTGAGTGAGACTACAATAGAACCAACTAGGTAGAAATACGTTTTATAGTAGAAATATGCCCCGGTCTTAAATTTGTGGTTTCTGGAAGCAAGTTATAAAACTCTCAGTACTTTTAAAAATAATCAGGGTAATTAAAAAAAAATAGTAAAAAATGGGAATTTTTATTCAAAACCAGTTTTGGACAAAATCGATTTGTTACAATTCAAAAATAAATGACCGAAAAGACTTGAGATTATTCATATTATTTACTAGACTAGGAAATAGGTGTAGTCTATTTTTTTAAGTAGTAGGTGTAACTTAAAAAAATAATAATTTTGTGTTATTTATAGATATATAACATTTTAAACTTTTTTTAGTTTATTTTCGATTTATGTATGGTAAAATTTTTGTTTACGACTATAAAACATTGACAATTTCATACAAGATTCCTCATAAGTTTTTCTGACAAAAAATTTAAATATTGAATTTACTGTAGGGTCGCAATTTTTTTTAAAAATTTAAAGTTTTTTTGAAGAAGAAATTTATCAAAATCATGATAATTCGAAAACTATTTTGTGGTTTAAAATTCAAAATATTTTTTTATTTCATTACATAAGATTTGAAACTTTGATGGTATCATAGAAATTATTCTGGTTCCTACGAGTTATATGCTTTTGCAAAATTACAACAAAATAACTAAAATCATTATTCTTCATTTAAATATACGATTTTTTCAAAATTAAACTTTAAACGTTTATAAAAAAAATAATCTAGTTATGTACTAATAAGTCGTTTTAATGTTTTTAAATTGCTATAATAAAAATAAGGGATCTTGTATGTATTTAATTTTCAAGCTTTTTGACAAAGCCTATAAATATTTTTATCAACACTAGAAAAATAATTTAAAAATTAATACATTTCAAATGTCCATAAATTAGTCTAAATAATTTTATTGTTTATACAGACAACTATAATATATAATAGTAACAAAATAACAACAAAAAAAGTGGGCAAGTATGGGTGGTTAACACCTTCTCCTGCTGTAAAGCAAATTTTAAGTGTATCTCGTCATTAAGTATAATATACTTACATATTATTATGTAATGGTTGTCTACAATTTGAATTAAACAATAAATCATTGCTTATAGATACGAAAAAATGTTGAGCGAAGATACACTACACACTGTCTACTTTCTATTATATCAATTTCTATTTCTAAACACATTATTTTTATAATTTATTTATATTTCTGGTATAATAACACTAAAATCATCAATTTTGTTAAAATGTAAACTGAAAATAACTAAAAAGAGTGTGAATTTGTATTTTTGATATTTAAAAAAATTCTGTAAGAGCACCTCATGAGGAATCTTAATTTTAGTTTTCTAGCATTAGCTTTTAAAATTGAAAATTTTATGAGATTTTAACTTTTACTAGAAACTTTATAATTTGTATATTTTAGTGATTTTGAGGGAAATTTAAATTTTATGATTTTTAAATACTAATAAAAAAAATTGTGCTTATGAATTTTTGAGATTTTTTAATTTCTTTAAGAATAACTTAATATTATGAATCCCATATCAAATTTTCAAGGTTTTTGGACAATACTTTTTTTCATCAATTAGTATTTATCGAAAAAATACTAAAATCTGTGATAATGTTAAATGTCTATTAAATATATATAGCTTAAAATTAGTGTAATTATAATTTATAATTAAAAGTGGAATTTCTCAGGTTTAGATAGGCCGTGTATTCGGAATTGGGTACTCATATAAGATATTCAGAAACCTCTGAAAACTCGTATTTAAGTTATCATTTTATTATTTTGTCCAGGATCCGCAAAATTTAACACTGTTGGTTTCTTGCCAATGAAAATATAAATAAGACCAACATTTTAGATAGAAAATTGTGAGCCTTGAAGCTTTTGGATGTGTAATTTTCTAAAATATAACCAACAAAGCATTCTACTCAATGATTTAAAGGTAAAAGAGAAATTAAATCATTGGTAAAATAATAATTGACGACACTTGACTTCTTTATTTATTCGTCATTATTTTATTTAAAAAAGGAAGTCCAAAAAATGTTTTTATGTATTTACAATTTCCGAATTTTTATATTTGTACAAAAATGGTAGAACATTTTTTTTGAATTGAAAGATTTTTTATTATTTGATTAACACAATATAATTACAAAGTATTTAAAGAAATAATAAAAATTACCTACATCTTTAAGCTAAGCTTGTGTAAGGAGTAACAGTACACTTATGTGATTTGATTAGATTACTTAATATAACAAAAAAAAAATACATTGTATAATAAAAAAAAAAAACAGAAAAAAATAATACTATATGTAAAAATTTTACTTATAATAAACACTGACTTAGTTCAATAAATAAAATCATTTATACATTTGTTGATGTTAATTTTATTATTAAAAATATTTTTTCACATCAATTGACAAAGAGTTAAATGACAGGACCCCGATAATTAATAAACTTTCAACCAAAACTTGTATTAGTAAATAACACTTTAATATTACATAATTTATCTTACCCTATTGACTTGCTATTCTGTTTGATAAAAGAAAATAGATTTTTTATATACAAACATTATAGCGGATTTTTTATAAAGTAATTCAAACAGAAACACATTGAACTCTTTATAGTTTAAAAAAATAGATCCAATGAGATTGTCCCTTTTCAAACATATACAAAATTATACTGTTTTGTTAAACCATTAATGATTTTAGAACATTTTTAGAGGCACCACCCCAAATTACCATTCCATATTGCATTATAGATTGGTATAAAGAAAGATAAACTATCCTCATAGTATGAGATGAAATTATATATTTTAGTTTATGAACCATACACAACTTCATTTTACTACCCTAAAAACCCATTAATATTTGTAATTTGTTTCCTCTTATTAAGATAGCTTTTAAACCAGTTTAAATAAATACCATTTATACCATAACTACTGAAAACTTTAAATAATAAACTATCATCTACAGTATTAAAAGCTTTCGCTAAATCTAAAAATATACCTAATGCTTTATTACCTTTATCGAGTGCTTTAGAAATAAATTCTGTGACAGCGTATAAAGCATTTTCGGTATTTCTTCTAAGTCTGAATCCATATTTGTTTTTAGAAAGAAGACTATTACTATTACTATTACTATTTCGTATTTTCCAGATAACCTATTGAACGAGCTTTGAAAATTTTTTTCAAAAATGTTTGAAAAACAACTCAACATAGAGACTGGTCGGTAATTGTTCATATTTTCTTTATCAACACCTTTATGTAAAGATTTAATTATCGCTAATTTCAATTTATCTGGAAAAACACTAAGTTTTAAACTTATATTAAATATATGTATCAAAGGATTTATTATATAAGGTGATACGTTTTTCAAAATTTTGACATTAATTTTATCAAAACCACAGGCTACATCGTCTTTAAAATGTTTTATTATACTTATGATTTCTATCAAATTTATATTTTTACCGAGAATAAATTATTGAAATTAATCTCTGGTGATCTCTCACCTGAAACTTCGTTTTTTATTTCGTTCATTTTTTTATGTTATTTGCTAGATTTTGTCCGCTAGTGGAAAAGACGAATTTCAATTATTTGACGCAGTTAATGGTTCTTTTTGTACATTAATTAGATTACCGTTATATTTTAAACGTTTTGTGTTATCTTTATCAGGATTAGGTTTATTAGTTAAATCTTTTATTAAATTCGAGGTATTTTTAGAGTCTCCGAAAACATGTTGAAATTGATCATTGTAATAATTTATTTTTAACATTTTAATAACATAGTTTAGTTTATTTCTGTAATTTTTATAGTACTTACTTAAATTATTATTGTTTGGATGATTTTTTGTTTTTAAAGATAATTCTTGTTTTTTTTCGAACCAAACATAATAAACCTGATGTCATCCATTTTTTTTAAACAATTAAATTAAAATTAAGAAATTTAAGTCTCTTTCGTATAGCATCAAGAATATGTGTATATACTAAATCCAGTGTTTCATTTACGTTATTAATACTGTATTAATATGTCCATTTAAAATAATTTAATATATTATTTAATTTTTTAAAATTAATGCACTCGAATATAGCTGATTTTTGTTTCTCTCTAATTACATTCTGAATAAATATAATGGTAGTATAATGATCAGAAAAATCTATTTGAAGTGCACCAACTTCAATGTCATCAAGGCTTTTATTATTTTGTTTAATTTGACAAATATGTGATCGATACAAGAGTTTTTACTAATACCTGAAGAAGTTTTTGTATATACGTTTATAAGAGAACTAAATGCATTTGATGATAACAAGTAGAGGTAATTATTCTCAAAATTATTATTACCTATTATATTTATATTAATATCGCCTAATAGGATAATCATAGTTTTATTACGTTGTATTTATCTGACAGTAGTATTGCTTCTAAACGAGTCAAAAATCCATTTATCACACTCAAGGGTGACCTGTATATACAAATTAAATTTAACGGTACAACATAATTATTGATAATTAACTTAATAATATTAGCTTCACACAAATAGAACTTATATAAGTCAATATCTAAATGTTGTTTGGCAAAAATAAATATGCCATCATTCTGGTTTCTTTTCATAATAGAGTAAAATATTTTATACTTGGGCATAAAATAAATACATTTTTAAGATTATGCCAGGTTTTCGTTAACACAATTACGTCTAAATTAAAATATGAATGATTTTGCAAAAATCAGAGTAATTCGTCTAAATTAGCATTTATGCTCCTAATTAACACATATCATTAAAATTGATTGATTATTACAAATATTATATATTTTTATATATTCAGATATTGTAAGGAAATAATCAGTATTATAATACGATAAGTTTTTATCAAATATTCTTTATGTTGTTTATTTTTATCCATATCTTCAAATCTTTTACAACTTCTATGAACATTTTTACAAGCAATAAAATAGTTTTATAATATTTATCTAGTTTATAGCTTTGGTATAAATTGTGACTTTTATACATATTACAACACAACTCAGTGTAATATAAAATATGTCCTCATATTTTAAAATTATTATTCCAGCAATCAGTATGTAATATAAATTTAAATGATATGAGTTTTGTATACATAAAAATTTATTTTTGTTGATGTTGTTGCGTGGTCAATAAATATGATATATTGATGTTTATTAGTTTATTGTTCTTCTCTCAACGAAGTAGTTGTTTAGTTGGGGATGAATACAGACGGGATGACTAATCTTCCAACTTCTTATATATTTTATTATATTATATAATATATCTATATTTTTTTGACTATTAATATAATAGTCCAAATCCAAAAATACTATTGTCATTGGACCGTATGGATGGATGATTATGCTTTGTATGTGGCCTTTGAAAAGTTGGACACTTTTGTATATCAATGATGGACAATGGTGTAGGCAAAATATCAGCATAATATTATTATTCATAATACAAATTACTTTATGTACTGTTTGATTATTTTGTCACAATCATTAAATCATATTACCATTACTAGGTTAAGAAAAATAGTACAATTTTTATAAGCTAAATATAACTCGTACGTTTATAAAATGCTAATAAATTGTTTAGACAAAAAAAAACATTGTTAATAAAATATTGAACTTAAGATAAAAAAACATGTTATACTTTCAATACAGGTATTAATATAAGAAATGTCACGTTTTCTTTTTTTTGTTTGTTTAAAAAAATTGAATATTTTTCGAGCAATATTTGTAAAAAAATGATTTAATAAGATTGTTCTATTGACATTTAAAATTCTAAATTAAGTGTTAACTATTCCAGGTAATTGTATTTTTTTTTTTTCACTAGCATAATATGTGTAAATTATATGAATACAATCCTATATGAAGACAAATAGTATCATAACATGAATTTGTTGCTCTGCATTTATAGTTTTAGTATTTTTAATGAAAATTAATCGCAATGTTTCAATGGTTAAAAATAATATTAATTATTTTAATTTCATTAAATTTAATTCACGACTTCATAGTTTAAGAATCAAAACTATTTTTCAATAATTTTATGATATAATTTTTTTTTATATTAAGTACTTATACGACACTTTTTCTGAATGCTAGTTTTATAGTTACATTTAGAATGTAAAACAAACAATTAATATTAATTATTAATTTAGGTAGGTATAAGTATATTGGTAATATAAAAAGTCAGAAAACTTTGGACCATTACGGTTTTCTTTGTTTAAAGATATAAATGTCTGTTAATTTCTATTAAGTAGGTATTGCATGGTCAGAAAAATGATTTTCGTTCGTATTCAATTGTTTTAAATACTAATGTAAGTTATTTGTATCATTGGTAAATAAATTTTTCTACCTATAGTACTATAACATGATATATATGTGTGTGTAGGTACCTATAAATATGTAATAATGCTGATGACAACAGATAGTTATACTAATATGATTGTGTCCGTCTTAATACACGGCAGTTCTCTATGGACATTGATCAAGTGAACTCCGTGTAGCTACGAGACTGGCCTAGTTGTAAATACATACCGTATATAACTATTTATTTAATAATATAATTTAAATATATCTGATGACTAGCAATTGAAGTTACTTATTTACGGTCTTAGCATCTATCTACTACCTCCGTGTTACAGTTATTATATCTACGACGATTAATACATCAACTCTTCCTGGATATCGTATATTTAATTGGTCACCCCCTGGCCATGTTACAGTACCTATAATAAAAAAAATATTGTGACAATTTTTTATTTTATTATATTAGTGAGTGAATAGAGAGAAAAATTTAATGTATATGTAATATACATTAAATATATTATACTAATCATATAGATAATAGTTGCTAAAATATGCAAAAACAACAAAAAATCAGGAAAATATATTCATATTACCTATAATGACTGATATCATAGGCGTAACTAGATCTTAAAGTTAGGGGCATCAGCCCTAGCATTTTTAAAATAAATAAACCCCACTCTTATGTTACATTAATTTTTAATTATAATATTGTTTAATTATTATAAAGTGTTTGTATAACGTGCGTTGTATGTATAAAATAAAAATGGTATTAAGGAAAACATTAAATGATTAAAATATTAAAAGTATCATTTAGATACAAATTCAGGTTTAGATTTCGTAAAACATAAATGAAAGTTAAAGGATTTTTTTAGTAACATTATAATAAATATCTTACTATCTTACACCTTAATCCTCTGCTCAGTATTAGCAAATTTTATTTAAAATGTCTTCTTTATTTCGAGCATTTGATAAATCTCTTTCAATATCTATGATAGACAACTTAGAGAATCGGTTTAGTAACGTATAGTTGACCTTATATAAATATTTATTCGACGCATTACTAAAAACGTTTTTTCACAAGATGCGGAACTTGTTGGAATAAAAAGTGCTAAATGCAACATTTTATATAAATTATAATTAGGCACCTCTACATTACAACCCCGTTTTTTTTTTTTTTTTGAAAAGTACAAAAATAAAGTTTTATTTTCGATTCATACTTATGTTTTGTCATAACAGCTTAAAAATATTATTATTTGACACTTATAACAGTAAAAATAAACTATCGTACACTTCAAAGTGGGAATAGATAACTGATGACTGTAGCCTATAGGTACAGAAATTTACGATTATAAAATGAGTATTATAGTTTATAATATAGTAATTGTCTTAACTATTAGTACCTATTAACTATTTAATATATTATACAGAAATTACATTCAAATCAGTGCTTGCGTTGTATTATCACAGTAATTTACAACAATTCCGTGAAAAATTAAAATCGAAATTCTGAAGCTGAACGTCCGAACAATAATGAACGTTATTAGATTATTAGATCAGCTTTAGTTATTGCAGTTATTGACTTTACTCGTCTTTTAAATTGTTGTACTGCCGAGTACAAAATACCTATGCTACATCGTGTTTTTTCAATATCAGAGAAATACTCGTCTAAAAATGTATTTCCTTGAGATGGAAACTATTAAAAACAGAAAAGGTAATACCTAGAGTTCCCTATTACACGTGAAACATGTATAATTAACATACACGTGTATATACACATGTAATTTTTAATACATACGTATTTAAATACACGTGTATTAAAAAATTTTTTTTATTATATTCATCCAGGATATATCATATTTTTAAACGGCGACGCACGCCTCATTATAAAAGTAAAGTAAATAGTAAATAATAAAATGCCAACTGGGCCATTATAATCATTTAGATAATCATAAAATATAGTAAATAGTAAATACAAAGATTATCGGCGTTATATTCAATATTAAGTGTTATAGGTACTGTACCTAATCACAATGCTTTCAATAATAATGTGACTAGATGACTATATATATGTTGACTATTCTAAATTCAATAGGGTGCCGCCACTGGGTGACTTCCCCCTCCTGACAATCGATCATCATTACATTTACTTATTGTATAACTTGCAAATAGAGATTGTAAATATATAAAAATATCAATAAAAAGATTATTTAAAAAAAAAAAATATTCTAAATATCCTGTAATTGGCAAACTTGTAAAAAAATATTTAACAGTTTCTGCAACATTGGTTAGTTCAGAAAGATGTTTTTTGACGGCTTGTAATATCGTTACTTGTAAAAGAGTATTTTTATCACCTGAAAACGTAAATATGCTTGTATTTTTACACCAAAATAAACATTTATTGAACAAAACATGTTAAATATTTAATTATTATTTGAAAGGTATTCGTATATTTAATTGTTTTTGTGATATGATATAAGTAATTATTTTGTTAAACATTTACCTACTTATTAATTTTTTGAGTATATGTTAAGTTTAAAATTATATTATTAATTTAATGATCTATTTATTAAAAATAGAATAACTTCTACTCATTATCTTTACTTATACTTTGTGAGTGTACTAATGATTATACCCCCTTTGTACCATGATTTTTTTTACATACATTAGTTACTGTTATACTGTATTACTTACATTGATTCTTATTGTTCTGTTTATTATTTAATAAAGTACTTCCATACAATTCATAACATTAAATACTTTTTTACTAAACTATACTAATACATTATTAATTCCTCTTTTAACATTCTTGATTGCATTATTCAGCTGATTTGACATCCGACGTTTGGTGCTCCATGCCTCCATAATTTGCAAACGCTTCGACACATGCTCCTTTTTAAAATAATACAACCCCGCTGTAAATTTTAGTTTTAATTTTAATATTACATGTTTTTAAGTTATACGAACTCAGACACAAGTATAATTGTGTCAATACGTTAATTAAAACTGAAATTTGTAACAAAAATTAATTTATTTTAAATACATGTGTATTTATAATTACACATGTATGTTAATTATACGTGCTTCGGAAACACGTGTATTTAAATTACACGTTTTAAACCACAGGCTCTAGTCATACCCCATACCACCCCCACCACCGCTGACAATACGACACGGACAATTATTGCGCGTTGTAAATTATGCGTAACCTTCCTAGATATACTCGTAAAGGTCTAAATGCCAGAAACGATAATTTCGATGCCCACCATTCGCGTTCCATTCAAATTTTCATCTCATCCATATTTTTTTCCGGGTGCAGACGGATGAGGACTATAAATTCGTTTTATAGGACATTTGAAACTCTACGAGGAGATTCCGTCTGTCTATAGTGGCCTGTAGTATTTATATAAATATATTAAATATATTAATATATCTATAGTATATACGTCTACACTTGATAAGACAAGCTTGTTTGCGTACATGTGTACGTTTGACATTTTATGCACAAACGCACCCACGACCTACCAACACGTGACCCGTGTGACACTTTATCATTCTCTTCGCCGTCGTACTATCCTCTCGACACATTTTCGTTCCGAAAAAATGAACGACACTCGTGTCTCGCACTTTCGCGCACATGTTGCATTCATACGTACCCATTATACGCCGTACCGATCGTAATAAAATAATTATAACACACTGCCCACCCACACGGCGTCAACAATTAGATTACGTTTATTAGTATATGTAGTGCCGTTCGTTATTAGTTTATTATTTAATAATAATTAAACCGTCGCAAAGGTTATACAAGGCATATATATATATATATATATATATATATATATTATATGTGTATCTAGTGTCGTTGTCGACTACACGCGCCACCAAGCATACAAAAACACGCGTATATATATATATACACACACACGCCGACCGACCGAATGGGATTTCACTTTCCGATATTAATTACCACCTGTGTAGCGGTGAAATAACCTTTCTATACAAAATATACTACACCCACGTCGTTTCTATAAATACAACAATACATTTTTACGTCACATCATTATATCATACGCGGTCGAATAAAATATATATTATTGTCGCTGTCGAGTTTCGACGGTCGTAATTATTTAACATTATATTTTTGACTTGCACAACAAAACCGTTTTTTCCCCACGAAAACGAAAAATACCATTGATAAATACAACAGTAAATAATAGAAATATAAAAACGTGCAAGTGTGGCACAACTTTATTATATGAGTTATGATGTAACGCACGTATACCTACGATATTTTTAATGGTATCCGTTTAAAATAGCAAAGTATAAATAAAGTGACAACAGAAATTTCGAATAAAATTAATAAATAGAATATAGAAAATCTGCATATTAATATAATATATATAATTGTTGTTATAAAAACATTAATATTAATATAAAATATAAAATCCCTTAAGATATATTCATGGGAGATATTTGGATCGGTCGCCATAAAATATAATAGGCAGTGGCGAGAAAATTTACTTAAATATAACACGAAGAAAAGTGGATATAGGTATTATATTATATATTATTATTTGAGTTATAATTATTATTTATTACACTTATAAGTTATAAGCACTTAATTATAACTTATAAGTAATATTTAAATAATCTTCGCACAATAACAAAGCATAGGTATAAAAGTAAACGAAAATCTTTAGGTACCTGCTCATTTATGTATAACGAGTTAAGTTATGGGTATTGGGTTCTATAAAATGGGTAGTACAATAATGTCTTATATTAATGTTAAATTGATATAAATGGACAGATGTATGTATTATAACTTTAATACTCACTATTGATGTATTTTACGTTTTAATATTTGGCTGAATTAAACAATAAAAATATTTAAGTTATATTAGATGTTATTAGTATTTTATATATATTTTATAATTTATTATTTTATGTATATTTTATTTTAAATAAATTCACGCATTTTACTATTTGTTTTAATTTATACTTTTACATTATTTTACCCATAAATTAAAAAAAAAACATCTGTTGATAAATAAATAAGAACATATTTAATCATAATATAATAACATTATTGGCTTATTAAACATTAGTATTTTTAATTTTATTTCTTACAACTTTACTATTCTAATTAGTAATTCCAGCTACTTAATTGTGTAGTTGTAACAAAATTATTATTATTTAAGTTACAATTCATAAATGTAGTACTAATACAATAAATTTTGTAAATTCAATAAAATGTTCCGTTATACACACCAAATAATATTGTAATGGTTAATTATTTAATATCACCGTTTGTCTAATAATAACTCGGATTTTACAGAATAAAATGTTATAAGTACTATTTAAAATGTTGAATGTTACCAGTCTTAGTA
>JACXSJ010004357.1:0-13892 GCA_014851325.1 Pentalonia nigronervosa
TGGATTGGGTTAGCAGCAGACCAGAAAAGTATGTACTGGGTATCTTCTTAGATATCAGTGGAGCCTTTGACAACGTGTCGTGGCCCCCTACTCGAAGACATGGCAAAATTAAGGGCATCAGCCGCTTCAATCAATATGACAAAGAATTATCTTCAACATAGAACAGCGTCAACAACCATGGGAAACATCACAGTGACTACTAACATTACGAAAGGGTGCCCACAGGGATCAGGTTACGGACCCACCCTATGGAAAATCGTGGCAAATCGAATCCTTTCTAACAACTCAGAAAACCACACTCACAGGAATGCTTACGCAGATGACATAACAGCGTTAATCGCAGGAGATATAAGGAAACAAATTATCAAAAGGGCGGAACAACATCTCAAAGACCTTCTCGTTTGGGACAAGAGATACGGTTTCACATATTCTGCTAACATGTCCGTCGGCCTTATGCTAAGGGCAAACTAGTTCATGGATTCACCATCCCCCTTCGGTCAACACAACATAAGGACTATGGACAAAGTGAAGTACCTAGGAATATTCATAGATGAAGGACTCACATTCAAAACACAGCCGAAAATAATACCACATAAAAACAAGGTGGAGTTCAGTAGAATGAGGGGCGCAATGGGATACAAATGGGGAACAACTCTGCATTGATACTATATAGAATAATGTTCTTACCAAGAATAACTTATGTTGCCACCATTTGGATGGAACACTGGAATAAAGGCGTCAGGACAAATATTATCAGAGCTCAGAAGACACCACTCCTGACTGTGTTTGGTGCCTACAGGACAAACTCAACCCAGGCACTCCAAGTAGTAATAGGACAAATGCCACTTGATCTACAAATACTTTGGGAGGGAATAAAACACAGAGCCAAAGTGAGAGAGTTTGACCAAAAGGAATATGACCAACATAGGGAGCTACTACTCGACGTCTGGTAAGATAGATGGAGTTCATCTTCCAAAGTAAGATGGACCCATAGGTTTTTCCCTGACATAAGAGAGAGGCTAGCCATTCCCCTTGAATTGGATAAACTAACCATACAGTACGTTACTGGCCACGGCGATTTCAATAACAAGATGTTCTCGCTCGGCCTAAAGAACTTTCCGACGTGTCAATGCGAGATGTTTAATGATGATGCGGAGCACGCATTGTACGAATGCAGAACATGGGAAGAGCAGAGAGCAATACTAATAATCAAAATACTACAAGATGGGAGCAAATGGCCACTGGAACCGAGTGGATTCCTAAAAACCAGAAACATCTACAAATCCCTGACCAGGTTTGCAAGGGATACACTGCTAAATAAGAGGAAAACCCAGGACTCATCAAACACAAAGAATAGGGTAGCACACTTAGATGAGATCAATACCTTTGGAATAAAAGGTAAAGAGGGCGCAATAACAATCTAACGAACTAACCATAACTTCAGCTACACGCGATAACATGAACATGGAGTAAGACACATATGTGCCTGAAGAGAGTGGACGAAACTCACGTCTCACTGCCACGCAATGAGACACCAAGGCCAACCACTAGCCGGCATGGGAAGATAGAATAGTGGGAGAGGCTCACACCTCAGGTTGACCAATTGACGTCAACTTTAAACCCAGTCAGTGCCGCGGGAGAGGGGAGCCCCATCACACGCCGGACCGGCTTGCCGTTTCGGAAGTGATGCCCTTAAGGTTGAGGAGCCTAACTCGGCTGCAACGCGGTGGTTGTGGGACCAGCGCTAGATAGTAACAAAACACCCTACCTTGGTGGGAGGAAGGTTCCCTAAGGCGAAAGCCGACTCGAATCAAAAAGGTACGGGATAAGGCCCGGTGCTGGTGGTCCATATGACGACCCGGATGTCACTTGTGATAACCGAACCTCTGCTTCTCGTAACTAGTTCCGAGAACTAACAAACGGTCCGCAGTTGTAAGGCTACGAGCCAAAATCAGGATGCACTTGTCCCTATCTACTAGGGGTTGATGAAGGCCCATCTTGTCGTGGTGACCTCGCCCGAACCGAATTCGGTCGATCACTAAGAGGCCTTCAGAACAGAACTGTACGGACTTCCGGAGGTTGGCAACTCCGGTCGTAGACGCCGCGTAAATGGACCGATCATACCCTGACCAGGCTGGATCATTGGCTTAAAACGCAACTCACAGAAGAGTCGCCTTAAGCCGGAGGGTACAGAGGCTCAAACTGGGGGTAGGTAAAATGCGCGGGAGTAAACCCTCACAAATCACAATATGAACTCGAATAACGGTTATATTATTAGAACCTCAGTGGAGTCGTTAGCCACAGAGGTCGTCGACGTTGATTTCCGTAGCCCGGCCCACATCGTCGTTACCTGGCAAGGGCAAAGCGATGTGGCGGTCCCACACACCGACGATGTCGATTTATCGACTGAAATTAACATAAAGGACATGCCTCATAGGCCATACTTGACCTGTTTAATGACAAATAAAAATTTGACAAATGTTTTAAGACTTAGAGGCGGTAGTGATAATGAGAGCACTCCATCCTCTATTAACACTCTGAGAGCTACGAAAAGGAAATATCCTGAATCAAGCCCGGATACTTTGAGGCTTAAAGATCACTTTGGCGACATTAACTCTTCAATAGGCACGACTAGAGAAATCCTAGAAGAAATGGTTACCAATGGGAAAGTCGGAAGGAAGTGGCGAGACTTGGTCTCCCACCAATTGGATAAAATACTTATAAACACTAGGAAGATCGCTGAAGAAAGCACCTCTGCGTTTGGACAGTTACAGTCCAAAAATGAGGTAATAAGGGACGTATTATCTTTGAATGGCGAATTACACGAAGAAGTCGGCAGGCTCAATGCCAGAATACGTACTATGGAAGAATGCCAGGCTCAACAGGTCAATCATGAATCTCCTGAGTCCATGGAGGTAGAGGAAACTCCCAACAACAACACCCCTAGGTCCTATGCAGATGCCACTATAAGGTCGGGCGCCAACCACAGTCGAAAAAATCCTTTTCCGACGCAGGAGGCAGCCAGTAGACGAAATAATAATAAAAGAAATAAGATCGTTATCACAAGTAAAACACCAGGTAATGATAATAATTTGTTGAAAAATATGCATACAAGAAAGACACCTAAGTACATCCCTGTTGGAATGTTGAAATCTAGGAGCTCTATTTCTCCCACCCGTTTTAAAACAACCGGGGACATTTCATGGTTTGATCCAAGGAAATCAATAGAGAAAAAAGTTAGCGCTCCTATGGTCCGGACTGTAAAAAGCAGAACTGGTATTTTCCTCTTTCCGGAGGATGAGGTCACATTGGCCACCATCCGGCAAACGCAATGCCTAACAGAAAAAGGTCCACTGAGACCAAAAGTGATCATTAAAGGGATGGATAGCTCTCTTGATTCTGAAATTATCCCGCTAACCTCAAGTACTCAGAATCCAGGGCTAGGCCTAACCGACGAGGACGTTCTCAACATTAAACCACTATTTAAACGGGGACCCAGGGACGGAGTAATGGTGGATTGGGTCACGGAGGTATCTCCGGCCACACTGAATAAAATTGAAGGCAAAACAATATACTTGGGCCTCACGCGCTGCAGGATCAGGCTCTGAACCTCGAGTCCCCAATGTTATAACTGCCAAAAATTTGGGCATACGGCCAAAACGTGTAAAACATGACAAAACATGTATCTGACTTACCTGTTTGCAAAAAATGTGCTGGGAGATATGATTCTAGGACCTGCTCAACCGATACCATTAAATGCTCGAACTGTAAGGGGCCACACCAGGCAAATAGCAGGGCCTGTCAAGCTAAAAATAGGTCAAAAATACACACTCTGCGGTTTACCGACTTTAGGCCGTCCTCTAATAATATACTAAATGAACAATAAAGAAATTAAATTTATACAATTAAACATGGCAAGATCGATCGCAGTCTCAGACGAGTTACATACATACTGCATCAATAATAGAGTTGACATTGCCCTTGTGCAAGAGCCTTACACACGTTGTGGCAAATTGGTAGCCTTAGAGGGACAATGCATTAGAGTTCTAAAAACCAACTCGAACGATCTACATGGTATATGGGCAGCTATTATAATTTTTAATGAGCAGTTAGACATCATTGCCAAGACCCACCTAACTACAGAGTTCACTGTCGTGTGTTCTGTGGCATACCCGGGACAAGTGCCCATCGATATAGTCTCTAGCTATTTTCAATTTAGAAAACCTATGACACATTTCACAAATGAAATAAAGAAAATACATCGCCACCTCTTGCCGAAAATAATAATGTGCATTGATGTTAACGCGTCTTCTCCTCTATGGCATGGCAATAAGAGAAATGACAAAGGTTTAACCGTGGAATCCATGATTCAAGATCTAGATATATTCACCCACAACAAAGCTGGTCAAGACTTCACTTTCTGTGGATCAAGGGGTAAAACAATATCAACACAGAATCTTTCCAGCTACATACCAAATTGGAGGATCCATAGAGGCCAGTGCTCTAGCGACCACTCGATAATAACCTTTAGCCTAAAGGAAGACTTTGTAATGGCTAGGCCTGACCTTATATCTAAGTTCAAGGACTATAAAATGCATATAAATGCCATGTGCAGTGTGGTACGCGAGACGCTAAATAACATACACGATGACGGAATAGTCGATGGTCGGGCCGAACGTCTGTCAGCAGCCATTGCGACAGCCTGCAATTCGGTTTTACCTAAAAGAACAACCGCCAAAAGTCTAAGACCACCATGGTGGAACACCGATGTAACGAACTCCAGAAAAGAACTTAAAGTGTTCATAGGGCTTGGATAAAGTCGAACTCTCCCGAGGATAAGCTGTTATTTAAAAACGCCCGGAATAAACACGTGACAACTATAAGAAAAGCGAAGACTAACGTTTGGCGCAAATTCGCCATCCAGCCGCTAAGTTTTAAAAATCCGTGGGGCAAAATAACAAAATGGATTTTAAAGGATAAAAGGCCCTTTCCATACCAGCAGCATTAAGTCATGGTGATGGGATCTACACAAAGGATCTGAACGAAAACAATGACTTAATGATGGAGGATGTCCTCCGCACTGGATACAACTCCTAGCTGTGAGAACGTACCTCATGGTACAACCCTCGGAATTACTAGTGAGGAATTAAAGTTGGTAATTTACAAACAAAAAAACAAAGCTCCAGGCCTAGATGGTATTACGGTAAAAATTCTTAAGGCAGCCTGGCCGGCCATATGCAGCGACATGGTAAATTTAGATAACGACTGCCTCAATAAATCTATTTTTCCAAAAACATGGAAACAGGCGAATCTAGTTGTCCTGCCTAAAGGGAAAGATAAAGACCCATCTATCCCAAAGACTTATAGGCCTGTGAGTCTTTTACCAGTTGCGGGGAAAATCATTGAAGAGGTTATATGCGATAGACTGGAGATCGAAATTGGACAGAAGCTTAGCTACAAACAACATAGATTTAGGCCCAATAAGTCCACTTCTACAGCCTGGCAGGGAGTCATTGAATTCACGAAGAATAATGGCCGCCATGTCCTGGGATCTTACCTGGATATTAGTGGTGCCTTTGATAATGTCACATGGTCACAATTGGTAAAGGACATGGCGGTGATAGGATGCAACCCATCCATTAAAAAACTAGTTTTAAGCTATTTGACAAATAGGCTGGCCACCTATCGCGTTGGCGGTCAAGAAAAATCAAAAAAGCTGTCGAGAGGCTGCCCACAAGGGTCGAAATTAGGACCGAAGTTATGGAATACATCAATGGACCCTCTAATTAGGGAACCTTTCCCTCCCGACTCGTCCATTACCGCGTATACGGATGGCATAGCATTATTAGTGGCTGGCAACACCAGGTCTGAGGTCGTCCGGAAAACTGAAGAGGCACTTAGCATTAAATTGAGATGGGCTTCTACCAGAGGTCTTAGTTTTACAAAGAGAAATCAGTGATGATCCCTCTCAAAGGTGGTCTCGTGCCAGGTTTTACGGTGGCCTTTGGTAATGACAGAATAAAATCGGTCGCCGGCACAAAGTACCTCGGACTTAAGGTTGGTGCTGGTATGACCTTCGATGACCAATGTAAACATGTAATAGAGTCTAGCACGGACATATTCAGCAGACTGAAAACCGTTAGGAAGTCAAAATGGGGTATTTCTTCAACACTATCCCTAATAATATACAAGGCAGTGTACATTCCAAGGGTTACATACGGGGTGAACTTCTGGTATCCCAGTCAAGTATCCACTAAGTTCAAGAACAAATTGGAGTCAGCTCAAAGACGGGTACTCCTGGCCGTAACTGGAGCGTACAAGACGACGCCTACAAATGCTCTTCAAGTTATTGCAGGCACTCCACTTTTATTCCTTTAGCTCGAGATGGCAAAAAATATTAAGAAGGGCATGATGAAATGCGATGCCGAACACATTTGCTTAGACACCTGGCAAGAATTATGGACGATTTCTCCCAAAGGAAGAAGAGCGTTCGAGTTCATTCCGGACGTCAGAACCAGGATATCATCAACAATAACCTTCGACCATTACATGGTACAATTATTGACCGGTCACGGAAATTTTAACAAGAAGCTATTCGACTTTTAAGTTAGTAGATAGCCCAATGTGTGGATGCGGATATTATGAGAATACGACCGAACATTTTCTTATGGACTGCCCACAGGTCAGTGTACATAGGAATATACTGAAAGAGAAACTTTCAAAAATTGGTATGGGACAATTGGTAAGGACAAGCCATCTAAGTGCGCTAATTGCGGCGCTCCATATACTTCAAGGCACAAGGGATGCTCGTATAAGAGCATCACAGGTCAGGATGATGGTTAGAAATACAAACTATAACTAATGGATACAGAGTTCAAGTATAACTTATATATAGCATATCTGAGCTGAACTGAACTGATTGGACTTCCTGAGGTCGGCAACTCCGGCCGTAGGTACCGCGATAAAAACGTAGATCACGGAAAAGCTGTTGATAGGATTAGAAAGAAAATGACAAAAGTAGGAAAAAACAACCCTGTTGCTGAGGTTCAGAATGGCAGCAACAGCATTACCCGGCTTGATCGTAAAAGGCGACTAATAGAGTAACAAAGTAGCAGTGAATGTCTCGTGGATCCTATCGTCCAGTGACAAGAGCTACTTGTTATAAACCCATGTTCATGTAGTATTAGTAATTTCTAATGTAAGCATTTCTTTTATATATATATATATATATATATATATATATATATATATATATATATATATATATATATGTAACCATGTATCTACCGTGGGAACGAGCATGGTCGGCAGGCAGGGCATTCCGCTGCGTGGACAGTTTTGAGCCATAGCAGCCTGCCCGACCGCGCTCGACCCAGGGGGAGTCAGTCGTTGTCCAGCAGAATATCTGTCCGAACCTCCCAAACGTTTGTTAATTTAAATTGTTTTACATTGGTTTAAATAAAAGATATAGTCGATTATTTCGTTTAACATACTTTATTTAATTTGTCGTGTAGACGTACACAACAATACTTCTAGCGTTGAACGGTCGGTGTGGGACTGCACAACGCACCAGGCCTCACCAGTCCACATTGGTTCCCATCAAACTGGCATCAAAGAGAATTAAGCTTAAGACATGATATGGTTTGTACTCTCTTATGCAATCTAGAAGAAATGCCTATCCAGAGTATTGATGAAGAAAGGACAGAAACAAGCTCTTCTGGTACTGCATCTAGACGTAATACTAATTTGAATGAACCTATTGATGATGATCAGGGGAGTGAATTGGATTATGAATATGATAGTGATGGTGGTAATCACGAAAGGTTTGACGAAGATGAGGAAATGGAAGGGGATGTAGCTGCAGGTGAATGGTCTAAACGCCTAATCCTTTTGGAGGGTAGTAGTGACATAGCTGTGAAGCAGAACAAGCTAGCCAAGGAATGGGAGATAGCAAACCCAAAGAGCCAATGGGACATCATTGATAAATTGACAGCTAAGTTCATTGAAGTTAAAGTTACAGTTTCCCCAAGCAAAGCCTTGGAATTATATAGAGAGAAGTCAGCCGGAATGGTAGGACATTCAGCACTATTCACCGTCCACCCTTACTCAGGAGAGATGTCATGGGTTGATCATCCTGGCAATTTGAAAGGCGAAAACAAAGTAACCAATTTCCTTATGAGACGGGCCCAACTGATGAGAGAAATGCAGATCCCTGAGAACCCTCTAATAGAAGACTCTGAGACAGAAGAAAATGATATCGCCAGTCGAGTTTTCTGCAACTTGAAGTTTAATGAAATGGTAAAGGAATGGGTGGCACCCTTTTGGAACGCCAGAAATGACCCACCTGTCTTCAATGCTGATACTGAGACTGATAAGACTAGGTTTGTGGACCCAGAGGACTTGCTGGACTCTCTTATAGACCCAAGGACATTGGACTTAGACCCCATCGAATGGTGTGGGAAGATTTTGCCCGAGGTCATGGTGGACAATTTAGTGTTTAATGTGTCAACAGATTCTGAGATAATAACTGAATTTTTAAAGAGGATAGAGATATTACCTACTGAACTGGGCCCTGATAACTTCCTCTTAGAGTCTGTGGCACTTGTTAAACAGGAATGGGAAATGAATAATGATAGAACCAACTTTAAATTTATCTCACAGAAAGAAATGGAGAAACTAAAGAAATTTCAGCCACTTAAGAAGGCACTAGGCTTACATTGTAAGAAAGGATACAGAGATGACTCTGATCAGACAACCAAACAACCTGAATATAAAACTCCATCCCCTAAGAGATACCACCCCTGGTTCGATTCTCTCCTCTCTGATATGGCAAAATACCACAAATTACCCCATAGACCTTTTGGTGCCCTAGAGAGGGAAGAAGCTGATATAATCAATCCAATGTCACTAGTGGCATCAAAGATCGTCGATAGGCTGTCATTCCTGTTCAATAGCACATATTCTGCTTACACCGCAAGCAAAGTTTGTAACACTTATTCGAGGTTGGGGGGCTCTTACTTGATAGGGACTGGGAAGAAATCCTCACATTCTTACTTAGCAGTTCTACCCACTAGCAGGCCTGGGAAGCCCGAATAGTGGAAGAGGTGGCCACACATCGGGTTGACCAACTGACGTCAACTTTAAGCCCAGTCAGTGCCCGGGAGAGGGGAGCCCCATCATACGCCGGACCGGCTAGCTGATCCGGATGTGATGCCCCTTAAGGTTGAGGAGCCTACCTCGGCTGCAACGCGGTGATTGTGGGACCAGCGCTAGATAGTAACTAACCACCTCACCTTGGTGGGAGGAAGGATCCCTGGACCGACGACGACTCGCCGGCATCGCTCAAGTTCCACCGTCGCCCGTAAGTAGCGCTCAGCGCTAAGGCGCGGACGATCGGAGGTTGGCGCAAGCCACCAAAGCCCGGAGACTCCTGTCTATATCTACTCGAGTACCGCCTAGACAACGGTGTTGTTCGGACGCGTGTTTCCGCATTAACTCCGCTCCGCGTACCGCCCTCTTGTGGCAACATACGGCATGTGAGTTAACTTTGCGAAATCAAGTGCGTTTTTTTCAAAAAAGTGCGTAAGTTTGGTCAGTCAAGGTCCTCGAACGATTAAAAGTTGGTTTTATCCAGCTCCGTCGAATACATAACCGTAAGTCTTATGTTCTTCGTTTTACCGTGTTAAAGGATGGGGCTTACCGATCCGTGGCGGGAGAAATCCGCTCCACGCCTCCTAACCAGTTCCAACAGATTTAGACGAGGTTTTCCGGATGGTTGACGAAATTTTAGGAAACTCTTCCATTACTTTGATGATTAATACTCATGAAATGTCACCTCCGGTTATTAGTATGCACGAGCTCAAAGATGCAGAACTTTTAACGTAAATTTAATATTATTGTTTTTATTATTTTCTGACATTATTACTATATTTATAGTAGCGATGACGATGAAGACATGTCCGAAGTTTTTTCACCGACCGACATTGGTACTTCCGACGATGACTTATAAATTAGCCTTTTTGTTGTATATTTAAATGTTTAGTACTCATAAAAAAATATAAAATATTGTATATAATTCTTTATTATTTTTATTTTACAAATATAATTATATCGGTTGTCAGTATTTTCAGCGACTAAGTATTTGATTCAATACAAGTTTTTAACAGTACCTTTTTATCTTCCTCATATTCATTACCCCAAACATATTTTTCCAATGCACTGATACATATCTCGTTCTTAACTTTCGAATCTTCGCCACCCCATACAATCTTCAATTCATGCTTATGAGTCTACGATAGAATGTACGAAGAAAAAAACCGTAAGTGTTGCAATAAAAATATTATGTCTTACCCATTCAGTACAAGTATTATCTGTTTGACTTAATAAACTACTATAAAAGGCTCGTCTCAGTGTATTTGATAGCTATAATTGTTAGGGCCGGGTACGTACAATATTAGGACGTATATCCGGACACCGAAGTGTTAAATGCGCGTCCACTAATACCCAGGTCAAAAAAGGGAGGTGGAGGACTAACTGAATGTATTGTGGTAGAATAGCTCGAAGCAGTAGTGGTCGGGGTCGCCAAGCAAATACTGTCGGCTATATAATGTGTTGTGAGGTTATATGTGTTGTGTGTATACAATCAACTAATACTGAGAAATCATAACACTGTCTCTGTTGGGTGAATTGCCGTATAATACAAGATATTAAATAATAATAATAATGATAATAAAAAATACGGCCCTTTTGGCCAATAAATATAAATGTATAATATTAAACGATATGCGGCCCTTTTGGCACAGCAAATAATAACAATAATATTAATAGTAAAACATACGGCCCTTTTGGCCATACAACTCAGTTATGTAATAAATAAAAAAATATAATGAAAGACTTACAGTTTGTCAGTGCACTGCTGGCCAGCCGCTGCCTGGAGTACAATTAAGTGATACACAAACAAATGAATAATAAAGATTGTACAAAAATATGACGATTAGAGTCTGCAATTCAATATAAGGTATAATGTATGTAATAATAATTAAACGACAAATAATAAATTAAAGAATACAAATAAAAAACGTAATACAGATAATGCCCTTATGGCTCACGATTATAGCAATAAACAAGTTGACAAATAAATAATAAGTTCGGCGATTAGCATGCGTAGACTAAATATGATAGAAACATAAAATAATAATAAAAACAATACTTTATACTGTTTGCTCTTATAAATAATAAAAAAAAAATTAATAATACGGCACGCGCCGATGCCTTCGAAACAACGGACGATCAGGAACAGAAATCATGGCGGCCGTGTTAAATAATATTCGCGGAGCCAACTTGGCGGCGTACGATAATGCAATTATAATCTACATATTATATAATAATTCAATAAACATTCAATTAAATATTATAATAATACGCAATATAAAAATAGCGCTGATTATGTGTGTGTGTGTGTGTGTGTGTGTGTGTGTGTGTGTGTGTGTGTGCGTGTGACCAGATGTTCCTCCAGAAATTATAAACATACTTATACATATATTTCCCTTCTTTTTACTCATGTTGCGGCGGCAACAATAATATTTAAACTGTATTATTCTAATTATAATATATATATAAGTAATAAAACTTGCCATTTCATCAAGCTGACCTTCCACTAAAAAATCAATGAAACCTGCTGATAATTGGCTGCTATTGCACGAAATTTTAAATAATATACTTCTCAACAATTGACAAACAGTACACTGAGATGCAATTATTATATTTAAGTGAAAAAATAATTAAATCATCACACGATGATTACTAAGGGGTATCCTAAAATTGCTAAGACATCATTTATATTATTTAACCTAAAATCTCGGAAATGTACACATTTGAAATATGTACAAAAATTATTACTATTATTATTATTATTTGACATGACCATTCGCATAAGAGTTAGTAACGGTCCGACCGTCATTTTGTGTATGTGTGTGCCACAGGCTAGTTATTTTGTGCATGTTAAAAATGTTTAAGTGCGATCAGTGTCAATGTTTTTTTCTCGCAAAAAGACACTTTAACCAGACATTTAAAACGCCATAATAGTATTGATCCATTTAAGTGTATATTTTGTGGCAATTTATTTACCAGAAACGATGCTCTCAAACGTCACTTCAAAAGTATTCACGGTAAATAAATTTAACATATAATGAGAACGTGAAACTTCTCTTATATTCGTACTATATTAAGGTTTGTATGAGGAAAAAAATTGAATTAATTTATCATTATATAAGACTAGTACGTATATCATTGCCAATACTACTATATTGACAATACGATTTTAAATTATTTGATTGTAAATGCTACTATTCAGAACATACAGATAAATTTCTTCATTCTGTTTCCCGTTTACTTCAATAATTATCAAATAACGCGACCCATTGGCATGCAAATAAACCAGTCGATTTCTGTTTCCCGCGTTTTTTGTTGACTTTATCGTTATATGAATGTTATCATAAGATAACACGCCAACCGACATACGTGTTAAAGTATTCTCATCATATTTAAGGAGTTTAGTATATGCAATCGTATGTACATGGTTTTAGTGTCAACATATTAATAGGATACTCGTTCTTCGATATTAAAAACTATAAATTGTCATAGCGTTATCGGTGTTCAAGTTTGAAATAATATAGTAATGATTCATTTTAGGTATGTTAAACATTAATGAACAGGTAGCAGTACCAGTAGCAACACTTGTAGCTATAAGTAAGAATTATATATATGCTTTTATAATTGAGTATTATAATATTTAATATATTTCAAATGATTTCATGATATCACGTTTGAAGACAGCGACAATGAATTGTGTGTTAAATTGTTGGATGATCTCGAAAATAATGAATTATGTAAAAGTACAATGTATTTTATACATTTAGTATCAAAAATAAAAATATTTTTTGTTTTCTTTAGATGATAATAATAATATAATGTTCGAGGACAGTGACGAAGAATTATGTGCTAAATTGTTGGATGAGACTGAAACTAATGAATTATGTAAAAGTATGATAAGCTACTACTATAAACTACATAAATACATATAACAATATTATTTTTTTTTTTTTTAGCTAATACCAAACAACAGGAAATGTTTCAAGTAGACCCCAACATTTTCGTGGAGAATTATCCAGCTGGAACGTCTAACCAAAGTATTTAATTAACATTGTTATGAAACGCTTATATTATATTGGTGTATATATTTAGGTAAGCGTGTACACATTGACGCAACGGTCAGAACAAAAAAAGCAAAACTAACAGAGTCGACAGCTAAAACTTCACTCTTAGAATCAAATTTGTCCAAAATTCATAATCAGAAAAATAAATTTATAAAAAAATATAATGCTTATATGTTCGACTATAGTATCACATTAAAACCTGTGCAGGGTAATATAGATAGTGTTAGTTTAAATACACTATTAGAGGATGGAATAGAATATATGATATTAAATATTAAAAATATTACAAATTTTACTGATGATGACATTGTTAATATGCACGCAGACAATCCTAAGATTTTTTCTCCAATATCTACAGGCAATATGTCGTCCAATGTCTCAGGATGAAAAATTTTAAATAACATTTTGTAGTATATTAACATCGGATAAATCTGTGTACATTAACAAAACGGTATTCAGTTTTCAAGTTATTATAATGCCTAAAGGAGGTAAACCTAAACCATCTTGGGAATACTTGGACCTTTTTACTAAAAACAAAATATGTGTAATACCAATTAATAATCAAGATGAATTATGTTGTCCCCGTGCTATTTTAGTGGGATTATCGTACAAAACTGCCAATATATTGGGACATAACTTAACCGATAGCCAATTAAAAGACCTACGACATGGTAGAAA
>JACXSJ010004358.1:0-13877 GCA_014851325.1 Pentalonia nigronervosa
GTTTTTAAACCCGTCAGATACCAATGATTGCTTCACTGATGATTTAATTTCTATTTTATCTCAAAACTATCGAGTAGAATATTTTACCGGAAATATATTAGATAATTACATATCTAAAAGCTCACAATATCCTCCGGAAATGTGGGCCTCATTTACATATTCATTGGCAAAAACCACCAACAGTTGTGAATCCTTTCATTCGAAAATTAATGCCATATTTTATTCGGTGTCACGTCATTTTATCACGGCTAAATGCATCGTGCGTCAATTCACTGTGGTCATTTTATCGCAACGTTAATTTATCATGCGTTATCGTTTTTATGATTTTTGAACTTTAATGATCTCTGCCAATGCTAGCCACAGTCTTATAATAACCGTCAAATCGTTATTTTAACCCTCGTGTATTTATCGAGTACGCTCATTTATTATTATAATAAAATTATTCAATTATGGCTTTTCAAATGCTAAAAACTGAGAAAGGGAAAGATATGCTTTGGTGGCTACATTTTTTTAAAACAAAAAGAAAATGACACGAAATCCATATGGAAATGTAATCAGTATTATAAAAATAAATGTCGCGGATGACTTCACCTAAGCGAAGGGAAAATATTAAAAAACGCTGACCATAATCACGTTTCAAGTTCATTAGACATTCAGGTAAAAAAAAGCACTTAATAATCTAAAAGATATAGTCAGTAATAATAGTGATATGAGTACACAATCGGTAATAGGTTCAGTACTTAGTCAAATTCCTATTGAATCGTCTGGGCAGTTACCTAATATAAATAGACTTAAACGTACTATTCAACGTGTACGTAAACAAAAATTACAGCTGCCCAACGAACCGACCGACTTAAATTTTATCATACCTGATGAAATGACAAAAACCATGGATAGAAATCTTTTTTTGCAATATAATAATGGTATTAATACTGAACGAATTTTAATTTTTTCAACAATACGTTTATTGTATCTTATGACACAATGCGACAATTGGTTTTGTGATGGCACATTTTCTAGTGCACCATTATTATTTTATCATTTTTATACAATTCACGCTGTTCAGTATTCTAATGTTTTATCGTCTGTTTACATCTTATTGCCAAATAAAAAAGAAAACATCTATAAACGTATGTTTCAAGCACTAAAAACAATTGTGTCTGATCCAAGTCCTAAGACAATTATTGTCGACTTTGAAAAAGGCGCAATGAATGCAATTGTTTCTGAACTTCCTGAAGCAAAACTAAAAGATTGTTTCTTTCATTTATCACAATATTTGGTGACAAATTCAAGCTGTAGGCCTCCAAAAAAAATATATAGATAACATAACTTTTGCGCTACAAGCTCGTAAATTACCAAGCTTAGCTTATATACCAGAAAATAAGGTTATTGAGTCTTATGAAAAATTGTTGGACACCAAATACTTTATTAAAAATGACTAACTACTATCATCAATTCTTAATTATTTTGACAATACTTGGATAGGACGTACTGATAGGCGACAAAAAAGGCGATCACCTACTTTTAAAATTTCGATTTGGAATTGCTATTCGTTGATTTCTGAAGATTTACTAAGAACAAATAATGTTGTTGAAAGATGGCACAATTGTTTTACATCGATTTTAAATCAATGTCATCTAAATATATGTAAATTTATATTAGCATTAAAAAAAGAGAAAAATACGAATAAAATAAAAATCGAACAATATATAGCTGGAGAATGTCCACCAGCAAAAAAAGTATCAAGATAAAGCTCAACGTTTGAAGGAAATATGCTATGATTTTGAAAATAGACCTATCGACAACTATTTACAAGGAATAGCTCATATTCATAATTGTAAATTTTCTAAATAATGTATAAACGACAAACAATATTTGTTGTGATTAATGTTTTTGTGATTATTTAAATAATAAAAATTGGCGATAAATTGGCGTGCGATTAATAGACCGCGATCATTTGACGCGCGCTGAATTTAGCTACGGTGAATTGACGTATATCCGTTTTAATCAGCCCATCCAAACATTTACCAATTTATAAACATTTTGTTAAATGTACTGTGCGAAACATATATAAAAATTAAAAATGATCATATTATTAAACAAGAAATTATATAAAAGAAAAAGAAAAAGTAATCGGAGATCAAATGCAACTGTTGTAATCAAACACAATAACTATATATATTTGAATATAATATACAATACTTATCCCATACATTTTTACCAATATAAAATTTCATACATTATTATATATTTATATTATAAAATATTAAAAAAACAAAAAAACAAAAATCAAAAAATGTTATTTTATCATTATCTATAATTATTTAATTATACACAAATTATTCATATTATATTAAAAAAAAAATATATTTTTAACTATACTTGTAGAATTTTTTGTTATAGACAGTCTTAAGTCTATTAAAATGGGAAGGAAAATGTTTTTTTTCAAATTTCACGGAACTCAATTGGTATAATATACCATATTATATTTTAAAACAACCCAGGACTCAATTTGTCATAAAAGGTTATATTGGGACTCAGTTTGTATGCAGCCCTAATAAGTATGTTATGAGGTAGTAGGGGGGGGGGAGCTTAAGGAAGCCCTCAAAAAATTTAGGCTATTTGCGTCTATGCGTAGCAGTTGTATGCACGAAATGCGAAAATATGTAAAAAAATAATAATCCTATGTTTTTATCATTACTATCAGCACACTATATAATATATAATTAAGGTCAATCGTAAGACTTTAAAAAATACATAAATATTTTAAGTAACAGGTATTATATTGTTTTATGATTTGGCGTTTTGAAATTCTCGCTGAAAATATTAATTTGCATTAAGCTGCAGTTTATATGTATATTTTTAATCCCGGAGTCGTAGGTACCTAATAATAATTAAACTACAAAATATTATTTTATTATTTTGTTTCATTTCGTACATTTGACCTAATTTCCGAATGAACTTAATGCGAATTAACGTTTGTGCATATAAACGTGGCAGCCAGAGTCACAAATAATACGACCACACGACGGTATAATATAATATTATATTGTAATATTATTTAATTCTTATAATTTAAATGTTTGGACTGTTTAAAGCAAACTATATAGACGAAACGCAATGTTTTAATTCCGATTCTAATATTAACCATTAATCGCTGTTCGTAATAATAGCTAACTATAAAATCTATTTTGAAAATCTAGTTCTTCAATGGCGCCGAACATACTACTCAGGAGAGACGGTTACCTTCCTATTATATGATTGTTGGTGGGTGGGTGGGTAGGTGTGTTGGTGGTTGATCAGGATAATCTGGTGATATTTCATATTGTTTAATTATAAGTAGGTAATGTAATTGTTGGATTCAGTCATAATGATTTCGTGTGAAAAGTACATATTCCAATCAACACAGATGAAGTTATCAAATGCTTTTTTTTATCATGTAGTCCATGAATCATGCGATATGCATCATAGGTACAATAATATAGTTCATTTAAAAACACTCAACCACCAATTTTAACACCCTATTTTTTAATACCACAAAATACGAGTATATGACATACGTTCATAGGGAAAAATGTAAGTAAATTAAATGTTATCGGAATGAATAACAGGCAAAAAAATCAGCTAGATAGCGATAAGTCATAACAAAAATTTCATGGGAATGAAGGAATAAACGTCAATTATTGTTGTCACCAGGCCGGGAAAATAATTTTAAAAAAAGATTTGATACATTTTTACACTTGATTATTTTGTAATTTATCAATTTAACTAATCAATCAATTTTATAAATTGTTGACTACAATATCGTTTGTACATCTACGTGAATTTTATTATTTTTCTGAAAATTGGAAATTCAAATGCTTATAAATAAAAAATCGCGCCTTTGTATTTTTAATATTATTAAATATTATCTACAATCACGACTTATAAAAGACCTTATACTATTTATTACACATATACATTCTTTAAATTTATGACTATTCAACTTTTGGTGATTGAAGGAATGTGGGGTGGGTCGCATCACCCACCTATCCATATTTATAACTCTGGATGGATATGCCTGCAAGTATGTAGTCGCCCCTCCTATTAAATTTTAGTTCGGCGCTACTGAGCAGCTCTTGGATAAAAATCAACAAACAGACATGAATTAATAATACACAAGTATATTATGCATTTTTACGACTGGCTAACTTTGACAGTTGACTTATACATTTGAAGCAGAATATTATAAAACTATTTATAAACTTGAATCGTTTATAATATGCAGAATGATACGTATTTAAATTTATATTTATGGACATGTGCGTTTTAGGTAGGTATATCTGTAAACATTGGAGTATTTTAGTAATATACAACTCAGTGTAAATACTAATTATTTTGGTTTTCTTATTTACACACCTCGTTTGAATGCGATTGAATCGCGATGAATTCATTTTATTGATACAAACTATATTGAGTTGGTACTGTACCTATATAATGATTAATTTGCATTTCTGATATGTAACTCAATCATTAAAATATTCTGGCATGAGAAGGATTTAAAGAAAAACCATTATGTCATATTACGTAGAATCAGTAGCGACTCCAAGTCAACTTTAAGAAGTCTCTGAGTTCCCTATGGCCTACCCTGAAATGTGAATAAATGTATTAATAGGATTTTAATTTTTATGCTTTTAAAACAAATTATAATCGGTCATTGTAGACGATCTCATTACTTATATACAAAAATATTGTAACATAATGTGTAGGTATTTAAATATTATGATGTATAAAAACATATATTCGTATAATAAATATACACATTTGAACAAGTTGAAAAGTATATATTCGGCCATCAAACTTCATAAATAGATGCGTTTTACCTGCGTTTAAATGCGAGAGAAAATAAAACTATATCCTTACTATCTATTGCAATTATATTTTATAATATCAGTTTCTTCTGCAGCATCATGCGAATGCAATTTTTAATGTTTGAAAAGAATAAACAGGTACACACTTTATTATTATACATAATTTGTATTCGTAATACATTTTTTAATATAAACACAAATTGTTTTTGATTTTCATCTTTTAAATATTGAATTTATATTGTTTAATCAAAAAAAGGTATGTTTACCGTGTGTGGCTGTTGCATATTTGAATTGATATTGCAAAATATAATATTTGTTATCAATTAAAAATATTTCTAATCATGTCATAATTAATGGTAAGCTTAGTATTGGGTATAATTTTGATTGTGATATATATCACGTAAATGTGTTGGCCTCAGCCTGACACACCCTAGCTGTGCAAAAATTTTGGCACCGCCACTGCATAGATAATGTATACATAATATGATAATAATTAATAAGTTATCATAGGGCATAGAATTCAATTGTTTTCCTATATTCGTCCAATTTAATGCTAACCTAAATACAAATTTAATTAATATCTTACTGAATTATATGATATCATTTTTATTTTGTATACATTGCATATTATATAGTTTTGATATTATAAATACATATTTTTTGATTTTTAGAAAATAAACGCATGTTTAAAAGTAAATTTTAGTATTGTTTTAATTTAGAATATTAATGTAATATATAAAATAAAAATATGATGTCAATAAAATAAGTATTAACATAGTATTTCATATTTATACATTCATTGTATCCAACTGTGCTTGTTCCAAATATTTATGGATTTTATATGATACCGTATAGTAATGATGGAAATCTCATATTTAGATGGATATCATGTTTATGTGACATAACATATAAATATATATAAATACGTAAATATTTGAAGTGCATTACATGTATCCCAATTCCCAATAAAGAATTAAAAATATTAAATTCTGATGTTTGATATTAATTTATTATCAATACGATTTTAAAGACTGATTTTTACATTATTGTATATTTTATTCCTATAAAATCTGACAATTTATAAATATTTATTCAGTTTGTAAACAAATAAACTGTTTTAGTTATGGTTATGTAATATATATTTATTATTTTTCAATTATTTTATTTTTGTATGCGTGTTTTGAGGTTTTTATTTGATCAAAGTGCATATTTTACGATTTTTTACCCATATTTGGCAATTTTTTACAAGCCCAAAAATGAAAATTAAACAAAACGATAGTACAATGTTGAAAAGTTGTGATAGATAGTTTACCTCAAGTTTCTTGAAATAACTTTTCCATAAAAATATCTTTTTCTTCGAGAGAGTATAATCCTGTTTTGGGATTTTCACGAGACGCGTAAATTTACTGAGTTCTATTAAATTTAGTTCATGCACAAAAAAAAAAAATTGTAAACCATTCAATTTTCTTTTTTCCAAAATTTTTTTCACTATATCATCAGTGTGAATTACTCAAGTGTACAACTATATTAATATAATCTTCAAATGGTAAATTAAAATGTATTTTTTTTTCTACGTCTGACGTAGCAGGTCCTTTAATAATAATCTCTTTCTTATTTTATTAAAATCGTTTAAAATACAAATCACATAAAAAAGAATTTCGTTTAAGACAGAAAGGCGTACCCCGCCCCACCTATAGATTTTAAAATTAGAATAATAATAAAAAAAATCTTATTTATTAATTTCTCGAGTTCTTATTTTTATATTATAGTTGACTATTTATTGACAATAAATATAATATAATTATTAATAATTTGATCTTCAAACTAGTTTTTAATTGGATTACTATATATTTTAGATTTTTAACAGCGAGAAATATATTTATTTTACAATGGTGTTCTTTTCTTATTTTGTATTCTCATTTTCTGCAAATATTTTTTTTTTTTTTTTTGTACAGGAGTGCTCAAATAGTTTCATGTTGCACTTTCATAGATCAGAAACCGTATTTCAAGTACTTTCAATTTCTTAATTTTCTATGCAGTATTAAGTATTAGAGTTATATAACAATATAACCTACCTACTATTTAGGTACTTTGTTTGGTATACAAATGTAGTCCATAAGCGGTGTAAGCGCAAAATATAACCCAAAAATAAACACAATCCCATGAACGCAAATAAATTGTACAAAAATAAAGTTTATTGTATTAAAACCATAGTTATTATTAATCAAGCTTTTACTGCAGTGATGTTTTAATGAGTATCTTTAAAATTAAACTTGGAATTTAAAGCCAACCGTTTTTTAGTAGTCCAATCTGAACTTTCATGCTTTAATATTAGAGATGATTTTAGAACTGCAATTCTTCGTTGTTTGTCTACTTGACTGTAGTCATAAGTAAACTGCTATTTTGTGTTCCTTAAATACTTTTATAAAATAATAAATTTATGGGTGTGGATTGTAAAATTGGTCTTCCATGTGATGGTGATTTGATTTTAGATCATTGCAGATAGTCCTTGGCTTGTTCGAAAGTGACTCAACCTAGAGGTAATACGATAATACAATTTACAACTCTTAACATATAACCAATGTGAAATATTCAGTTAAAATATTCGTGCAATGGGTTTTCTAATATTTACTAAAATCATATCGACGCCCTCGACGAAGTGTGTCGTATACTCTGATTTTAGTTTACAACTATTACGAGTTATTTGTTGCTGAATATCTCAATTTTCTACAGTATTATGAAATACATTTCAGTTTTCCGTCAAAATGTTGGATATTTCGGAATTAGTTTGAATAGGTAGTTGAAGATCATAATATTGTCTTACAGTATCTACGTTATCGTCATTACTCGCTATTGTCTGTACTCAAAAGTTAAGATTATTTTTCATAATACACAGCATGTCTTTATTTGTTTAAGTTAGTGTAAATGACATTTTGATAGTTAATTTTTGAATATTTATAATTTAAATTTTACCGAAAATCACGGACATTTACGCACACGATCGTAGCGCAAAAACTTATTTTAAAGTCACATAATAAGCTATGTAGTTTGGTATATAGTTATATGGTTACCAAAAATCCTATTCGATCTAAGTTTATATTGTTTATACTGTATATAATTATATTAAACGATTATCAATCGTCATCATAATATTTTACGATCAAATGCGATGCAATAAGACTAAATTTCAATTGAACTCGATCACTGTTGGTTTTAAAATATAGAATAATGCACTTTTCATTTAACATAAATAATAACATATACTAATTATTATTATTAGGTAATCTATTCTCAATACAATGAGTGTGAAATAATAATCTGAAATTTATTGTGCAACGGGTACAATATTGTACCAGATAATAACATTTATTTTTGTTTTTGTATCCCACTACTGGAGAGGTAAAAAAGTAAAAAACAATTTTCAGTATCACCGCAGCTATAGATGGCACAGTGGCAGGGGCGTTTCAACCCCCTTCTTGCAAACATGGAGAGTATATAAATGTTTTACAAAAATTTAAAACTACAAACATATTTTAAAGTATTTTTTTTTTTATTACAATGACCCCCCCCTCCTTTTACCTATATTAAATTCCTGTCTGAGACACTGGTCACTGGATTGAATTTTACTAATATTACGGAGGGAGGGGCATGCCTCCTCCAAGGTTCGTGAGTTCATTGCGCCGCGCCACTGCCTACGATGAGTGACCACCGCTGCGAAAAACATCGGAGAAATTTCAGCAGGTTTTAGATTTATTATTATCGCTTTCAAATTCTATTTAACACACCAAATTCACAACAGTACATCCATACCGTTCTGCACATCGAGGCGAACGGAGCGAAACGTTTGCCGAACGTCCCTCTGCTGTATCTCCATCGATATATCATAGCCTGTCTGAGGTTTATTTTTTATCTTGTGCTTACTTATCTTCACAGCGCTCGCTCATTAGCGTAATATGCAAATCAAATACTGCGCAGCACAACACTCTACGCGCTGCAGCAGCTGAGTACTACTAAAATATTTAATAGGCGTGAAACAATAATAATATAATACAGTGTTTATCGATATAATATGTGTACATGTGAAATTTGAGTTTGTATTTTTATTTTTTTTTTCACACGACCAACGCTGAAAATAATAATTAAAAAAGACCAGACACCCGGTCCGTGATGTGTTACAATATTTATATCTACTAAAACGCCAACACTATATTTATTTTATTTTGAAACGACATTTGTTTAAAACAGATATTTATAATTTATTCAAAACTAATATCGCACGTGTTTCACAATATTTCACACATGAAGCTCGCTGTGTATAATATATAAGCGGTATAGAACAGAATTTTTCTGCTGTATAGTATTATATTATTATGAAACAGTAGGAGTAATCATCATTCTATGAGCCCCCGAAATAAAAGTGTTCGCAAATAGCAGACATATCGAAACACGTAATTACATAATTATATCAGCAATATATTTTCCACACTCTAGTTCGTAATACAACCATGGAGCTCAACTGTTTTTGTTATGGCCACATTTGGATAATATTATATTTTAAGGATTATAAAATTCTGTCTGTCACCACCGTATTTTATTTTATTATCAACTTGTTGATCCTGCATAGCAGCGTTGCCCGCATGCGACAAATTATAAATTCCCGTAGATTTACCGCCTCTTTTTAAACTCCTTTAAATTTAAACTGCCTAGATTTTTAACATATTAATGACTTGGATTCTTTTGACAAAATATTGGTTTAAAATTATATCCAATTGTAATAACTATTTTATTTTCTATAACAAATGACAAACCTAAACAAACAAAAAAATATTCGTTTTTCATGAGCCAAAAAATCCTTGCGTGAGCACCTCTTTAAAATGTAAAATTAAAAAAAATAAAAAAGGCTTAGAAATGCATATTCTCGGGTATATGATTACTTATGTACCCAGTTTGAGAATCACGAGTCCAAAAGACTTGGCTGTGGATCGCTCACAAACACATACGCGAACAAATATTGCCTTTTATTGATAAATTGATAATACTATATAATATATGTGCCATGGTGTTGTTAAGTAATTTCTGTGCTGTTTCGAAAGTAATTGCAACGTGAACTGGTGAACTTACTAACTATTATAGGTTCCTAAACAATAATGTTACTGATAACAATGAAACTTTTAGTCCTTACCTCAGTGGTTTGGTTCTCAACCGATGTGTCACGATACACTAGTGTGTCGTGTATTATCACGAAATGTGTTTTCAAAAAATGTGTTCAATCAGAAATTGTAATAAAATGGGTGTCTATAATAAAAGGGTGTCGTCGTAAAACAAAGTTGAGAACACTACATAACTCCTTGATATTTATACACGTGGACTGTGATCTAAATAAAAAACAAGAGATAGTTTAATATTTTCCTACATTGCGATTATATATTATTAATTATTATGATATTATACGTCCCGACTATGAATTTATATTATTTACCTACTCATATTGTGATATTTTAATTAAATTTTGGTTCTAGTCGTTAGCTTCTTACATAATTAATTATAGAAATAATTAATAAATATTTTTAAGAAATCTACTCCTACAACTCCCATAATATATTAATTAATTAATTAATGTAATCATAATCTTATTTATCTTAATCTTAATCTTATTAACATTGCATTGCCTATTTACTTGTACTTTATTTGAATAGAACCGATAGAAATACTCAAATATAATACATCAACAAATGCCATTTTAGTGTAAGTAAAAATGTATGTATGAACATTTGACAGACATTTTAGGAAAACAAATAGTTAACACAATAATAATGTTTGCATCAGTGCATCAGCCAAAATCAATAGTCATTACAAATTTGTACAAAAATTAGTTCTTTGTCACAACTTTTTGTAATATTTTATAGCAAAATTAAAAAAATGGCTTACATACTGGGTCCTTAAATGTATGTACAACAATATTAAGTATATTATACACTAATACCTACCCATTAAAAATAATTATTAAATCCATAGTACGACTCAACATTTGGACAACCATCGGGTACGTATAATAATGGCTCTTAATTTTTACTTTTTAAATTAAATTTCTTTTAAAATTTAAGTTTTTTAATTTTCTTGTTTTATGGACAAACTTCTCTTTAATATCTATATAATCTTTAAACATGCAAAATCACTTAAAAGGATTATGTCAGCACGCTCTTTGTTTTCTCTCTCTCTGAGCCATGTGCAAATATAGATAAGTCGCATTCATGCAAAGCATTTTTTTTTTTTTTAGTTATTTTAGAGTAAAATCATTAATTGCAAAAATTATAGAGAATAATATTTTTGAGGGTATGACAAATTGGTTTGTCTGAATATTGTCTCAAAGCAATTTAATATCCACATTTAAATTGACAAACATTTATTTATAGTTTTTAAAGTCAAATAACAATAAAATATAAAACCGATATGTCAAATCCTCAAAAATATTATCTTCTACAATTTTTATAATAGGTGATTTTACTCTATGGTTACTCAAAAATTATGAAAAACGATTTTATGTGACTGCGTTTTATCCGTGTGGCGCATGGGTCTGAGAGAGAATATTGCGCTAACATCCCTCTTAAGTTTAGTAAAATATGCAAAAATACAACCCGGGTTCAAACCCGTTTTGACTTCTTAGATTTAACTAATTATCTCTATGGCCTGATGCAATGGCGCTTAAGTTCTAATTAAAGTTTAAGTGGAAAAGCGAACCTCTGAGTTCTGGTTAAAGTTAATTATAATTTAATAGTTATTTCACTTATATTTATACTTTTATTTGCGTAACAAACATCTTAATAGTTTATTGTTTGTTAATTATTTCTAGTTTCTTCTCAACTATGTATACAGTTACGGGCTTCGGGTTCAAAAACAGGAAAATATTTTTGGCAAGTTACGGGATTTGTGCTCAAAGCCGGATATACAATTTTTTGCAAATTTCGAGTTTAGTGTTTAAATTTGGGTAAATTTTTTTTCGGTTTACGGGTTTTGAATTCGAAACCGTGTACATTTTTTTGTGGGTGCCCGGGTTTGTACCCGTTTTGAGTCCCTGAATTTTATGTCGATAAGACGATAATCATTGCCAAACTATTCGAACGATTGCATAGTTAATAACTATGAATATTCAGATCTTAGAATTTTATAAACAAAAAAGCCAAGTAGATGGGTTGAACCTTCAAAAAGCTCTGGCTATAACACTGCGTGGCGATAAAATTTGGTAATGAAATGTATGCAATTTAATACATAAAATATTGTATTCAAATGTAGGATAGGTTAAAAAAAACTATTACATTCATAAACCCCTTAGAAAACGGAACTGTTATTGTATTCAAATAAATACGAAAATTGTAATTTGTAATTTAATTGTTAATTATTGCAATATTGCAGCAGATCGAAACATAATACTTACTTAAAAAAATAGCGCTTTACACACTTATTATTCACGTGTATACACAATTGGTTGCGTACAGTTACGCCTTAATACTAGACGCTGAATAATAAATTATAATAAAATAATATACCAGTTGATTCTGCACGCCGGTGCCCGTGACAATTTTAATGCCCGTGTATTTACATTTTCTTAAACTTCACAGATTTCTTAAGTACAGGCCTAAAATTACAGGCCTAATCACATAATTCGTAATAACTATTTTATTTTCTGTAATCAATGACAACAATATATAAATGGAAATAAAAATGTTTGTAAATCTGCAACTATATTTAATATTAATGTGTTCAAAAAGTAAAAAGTGAGTAATAAAAAGTAGGCTATAGAAGCTATTTTTCTATCGTTTTCTCTTATGCCTACGTCTATTGCCTTTTATTAATATAGATTATCTAATTTAATTTAATTATATTAGACTCTGAACGGTAAGAAGAACATATTTTTTGTTTATTTTATTTTGGGATTTATCTCAAGACACTCATCGTTTGTGAAAACAGGATCATTTCAAAAGCTTTTATAATAGCTCTTCAATCAACTTTTGATTGAATATAATCGTATAGAATATAGATGATACTATACTGTTATCGTTATTGTATGGAAATTGATATTGTGGCAAATGCCCAGTGAAAAACTCGTAAATACGTAGTTAAGTAGTTAAGTTCTAGCTCTAGTTTTTAAAAAATATAACAAAATAAACGGTTTTGAATATTTACATATTATATACTATGATTTGATTGCCATTCAAAGGTTAATATCGGAAACAACACATTTTGAAGCATACAATTAGTATTTAAAATTAACTCTTGCAAGTAGGTAGGTGACTGTTGATTTTTGAAGATGTTAAAGCAATAAATGATGTAGCATTTTATAAAAAAATTAGGCTCTGTGATTATTTTGGGTTTTATAATATTATTACATAAAATTAATAATTTTATAGTTAAATTTTTAAATTGTATTTATTGGTATGAAAAACATTAGAACTTTGCTTAAAGACTTTTATGCATCGTTGTTTATTATTGCCACTCAGACAGAGCCAAGTTATTACTATGAAGTTGTAATTTAAGTTTAATTAATTTAAATCATTTATTGCATTTTTAAAAGACGTTTATAATATAGTTACTTGGAAACTACTAAACTAGTTAGGTATTAATTTTTCTTTTTAGTCGGTGTAATTTTATGCGAATGTATTTTTATTTGTTTATGTCACAAATGTAAGTTTTGCTTCATAATTCAATGATATATCGATTATCAGGCGTATACAGGGTGGGTCACGGGAATAGGGACAAAAATAAATAGATATAACTCATGATGTTTTAGACGTACAATTATTTTATTAATATTTTATCATACACAAATAAGTGCCATTTTAAGTTTTGAAAAGAACATCGAGCATATGACGTCCATCTTGTTCGTAGCACGAAGAAAGTTGGTCCAACAAATTTGAGTGAACGCGTTGAAGCAAGTTTTCGTCTATTAATGCAATTTCCGTTTTTATTGCATGCTTAAGTTCGTCTAGTGTACGTGGTTTTGACTCGTAAACACGTGACTTCAGATAACCC
>JACXSJ010004359.1:0-13871 GCA_014851325.1 Pentalonia nigronervosa
CAAAACTTCTAATGCAATATTGCTTACGGTTTAAATAACGAAAAATTATTCAATTTTCCAACTACTGTTTTCTTCGTCGCCAATTTGTTGTGGATCATTAATATAAATAACAACACAAACGTATTTTGTAGTCCTTTATTATTAACTGTGTAAACCGTAATGATGAACATAAAAATTGTCTACTTACTAATGAACGATGAACAGTCCCCACCGATCATAATATGATTCTTATATACTACGTGTGCCGTGTGGCGTACATAAATGCTGAATATGCAACATAAATATTGGAATAAAAACTAATTAGTATTGATAGATTCTTTAATTATTTAATAATACTTGTAAATGGGTGGGGGGGGGTCAAAGGGTAATCGTGTTAGTTTGTTTAGAATAACCAATCTCTTACATTATCAAAATATTTTACACTGACAATGATTAATGATAAATTGATTTATCAACTTATACATTTCATAAATATTTAAAAATTTAAAGAAAATAAGATAAGATCTAAGAATCTTATATAAGTTTTTTATAATTATAAATATCTATTTATATTATGTATGCTTATTAACATGTTATATTAAAAAGAAATACAAACAATCAGATTAAACCAAAATGCGTATTTATTTATAATAGATTTTATTGTGAACTTGGTAAATGAATCGAATACAAATTGTCATTCTTTTTACTTAAACATTCCTGCTAAAATAAGATCTCTATCTGTCTACCTTCATATATCATAATTTATTTATTTTATAAATTGTAAGTTCTCAATCCGTGTGAAGAATAATTAATAATTTAAAATTCATAGTACACACAAGCAGCTATATAAATGAAAATTAACTAAAGACAAGTTTATAAACAGCTTACATTTTTCACTAAAGTAATGAACTAAAAAATAAACTTTGTAACTTAGAATGGATTTCCAGCCAAACTCAAGCCGAAGCATAAAATAATATGTTATGTTTTTAATTCCAATAGATGCTACACACAGTTTGTATAAGTAGATAAAACTAAAATATAAATTGGCTTGTTCGTGTGTGCCTCTATGCTGACACTCATAGATATTTGTGTATTATGAAATATGGTTAAATTGAAAAATAATGTATCACTAATAATAAATAAGTACAACAAAACGTAAATATTTATACACAGTACTATAAAATATAAAATATTGTTTACTTTTGTCACAATAGTATAATAAAACTATACAATCAAACATATATATTTTTTGAACTTAACTTTTCTTAAAAGATTACGAGTGGTGACTGAGATATGTTTTCTGGCATTTAATTATGGTTGAATCTTAAATGAATATATTACAGGAAGTTTAATTATTGGGTATTATAATAATTCGTGTAGTGTGCTGAGTTCGTATACGCAAGTGCTGTGAAATTGCATACCCAAAACGCCGTGTATTGCATCTGATTAGTTTAATCAACTTAAAAATATCATCGAAATGTACATGTGCATTAGTAACATGCATGGACCACTGATTAGAAATCGTTAGATTTATGTACTATTAGACCGTAAAATGTTAAGTTTATTAAGATGTATGTTTTTTGGAGTTATGTCAAAGATGACTTAAATTTCCAAAAAATGGATCAAAAATATTTATAAGTTCACAAAATATATTATTGTAATTTAGTGATATAATATCATAGAAGTCATCAATTTTATGTTTTATTTTTTAATAGAGCAATAAATATTTATATTTTACAATGATGTGTGTTTATTTTTTATTTTTGTATCAGTTATAACCTTTTGAAGCTGTAAAAATACTTAGATATTCAAGGTTGGTAGTGTTTCTGGTAGCAAATTGGATTTTATTACTATTATGGGAGTCAAAAATAAATAATTCCGAGATTTTTTCTTAAAAGTTATGAAAAAATAGGGGAATAATCCTAAATATATTTTCTAGAATCTTAAAGTGGAACAATATTTCTAAAGAATGTTATAATTTAGAAAAAAGGGTACTACACAGGAACAATATTTTCTTGGAATAATATTTACAAAAATCATAAAAACTAAGATGATATAAATCAATAAAATAAATATCCAGAATATTATCAGCTAGAAATAGTATTAATTATTATAATATTACTCAGGACTGCAAAAATCGAGACTAATATTAAATAAAAATCATATTTTACAGGATGAGTATTGAACGGAACGATATCACAAATACGATTTCTATTTATTATCAGTCCCCAAAAATGCTTGTTTATTAGAAGAGCTCTTCACACAGAATTATTTTTCGTAAAAGTAGAATTTTAAGATTTCTAATGATTTACTTCAATCTATAATATTATTTTGTGGTGTAAAAAATATTTTAAGTGTAACATTTTAAATCAATAAAGTAATAATTAAATCTCGTTACCAATCCTTTCGATCTAGTGAAAAAATTATAAATTTATAGGATATTATAAAATAAACATTTGGTGAAAATTTCAAGTATTTACAGATATTTATTTTTAAATTATAACAAAATATCCAAAATTGTTTGAGGGGAAATATTTAATTTACAGGAAAATATCCAAATCCAAAATCGAAAAAATGTGAACTTCTAACACTTGCTCATAAGAAAATTATGATTTTTAGTTCATTTATGAGTTATAAAAAATCTTGTATTATATTCTTAATCTATTTCTAACTACAAAATAATTTGCAAATTTTCACAATTTTGTTAACATTTTAACTTTAAACTCTTATTAAAAAATATTTTGACTTTGTACTTTTAATAATTTTAAAAGAGTGTATAAACAACTTATGAGGAATCTTATATTGTATCATCGTTTTTGATTTAGAGAAAAATATTTTATTAACATTTAAAAAAAATTAATTGTATTATTCATAGAATCAGAAAATTAATAATTAAAAAATTGTTCCAATAGCTGCATGTAAACCATGAGATCTTGTATCTATTCTATATAAATAACATTAGTAATCAGAAAATGTTAAAGTTAATTGATTATATTGTAATATTAGAAATATTTATATCCTAACTAGCTTTCCCGCTCAGCGTTGTTTGGGCCAAACATTAAGTTAATATATCAAGTGATTTACATGCATCTAAGCCACCTAGCCACCTAGGTAGACAATCCACTGCGTTATATCGCAGACAATATTTGAGCAGTAAATTATCAGGTAGGTAATCCATCTGCAGTGGATTGCAGACCCAATGAGGTGCGTTAGTGAGTAAAATCAGAATTAGGTAAGTACATAAAAAAACATAACGACGGTTTCCAATGTCAAATATTTATTTATTTTTTTTAAATTTATTTCTAAAAATATGTTCAATATGCCATGTTTTTACAAATTATAATGGTAACTAACTGATCCCGTGCACTTTGTTGCCCATTAAAAAAAATAATAATGCCAACTCTATATGAATAATATGTTTTATTTTATAATATAACAGTTAAAATGTACTAAGTAATATCGTTATAACAATATTCAATTTAGTCCCATTTGACGTTGCCGGAACCAAATATTAAGTTAAGAATAGCCTCAAGTGATAATACATGCAACTAAACTAGCTAGATGGCTATACGACTGCGGTCGATTGAGGACCCTGCGAGGTGCAAAGTAAGTGAAATCAGAATATTAGGTGACCTATGCCAAAGATTTGGTTTTTTTTTTAATAAATTTATTTGTAAAAATGAATCTACCATATTCTTACTAATTATAATAGTTATAAAATATGTAACCATTGACCACCCTATAAATAAACAGAGATTATACATACCATAACAACCATGTTTAGTAATAGTGCTATGTACCTGGCGATACATAACTTTTATGACTATTAATAAATCAGCAATGACCTCGAGGGTAAGGGGGAACTATGTACGTCTTAAACACAAACCACCTTATAAATAATCACCGAACCGGGGACACGTTGGAAAAAGACAAAGCTAGACCGACCATAAAAATATTTAGGAAATTAACATAAGAAGTTCTGAGAATTCAATCACAAAAATCGTAGACCTAAGACGAGCAAGTAATAAATTTAATAATTAAAGAAACAAGCTCAGGATTACGTGAGGGTATGACTATCCGGTAACAAGCCGACAATACTGGGATTATGAAGATAATAAGAGCGGCCTCGAACGACCAGTGATTCCGAGAAATTACCTAATTAAATTAGGACGTGTGAATTAAATAATATAATATCATTTTTATGATATTATATTATATTAATAAAAATGTGAAATAGTGGGCATTATGATAATGTATGGACTAGTCGCATCCAGTGAGTTATCGCCACCTTTTTAAATTAGACTACCTATCTTCTTCCCAGTCTAATCTATCTCTGTCCCAAATTTAATCACAATCGATTGAACGGTTTAGGAATGCATAAAGAACAGACAGACAAATATTAATTTTTATATATATGGATAAAATATGTAACTAATAGCAACCCTATGAATGAACAGAGATTATACATAAATTCCATCCAAAAAGCATTTTGAGTTTTTCTAGAATTAAAATGAATGAATAGATCACTAGTCTAGACATAAAATATCTAAATATCCCAATATTCTACGCAATTTTTTTAATTTTTCTTTCCCTAAAAACCTTGTACTAAGTTTTAGAAAACTTAAAAAAATATATGAATGAATTCGGTAAAGACGTTTGTAAGTTATTACATAATCAAGGGAAATAAGGATTCATTTTATAAATAAAGATTTCTAACATATAAATAAGACATTATTTAATGTTACGGTAAATGTTGATCATAAAATATTGATAATTATAATTTATAAAAATATTATTAATATTATTAATATAAAATAATTTATAATCGATTAAAAATCTAATATTTATAGGTGGTCAATTTAATACTAATTCAATTGACGGAACTAAAGAATTATGTAAAAAAAAATTAAGTTATACATAAAAATAATCAAATCATATCAATAAAATGTCATGCAAAAAATACAAAAATCCTGTAAGATTTAGTTTCAATGGGTAGATATTTTAAATAAAAAACAAAAATAGGTAAAAATAAAATAAAATATTTGTATGAATATATTTGTGACATAATTTAAAATAGATTTATTTTTTATAATCATTTATGATAGAAACGACTATTATAATATTCTACTTTTCTCCTCAAATTGATCTAATGTGGCCACGAAGTCGTTATCTACTCGGCAGTCTGCAATTATGGGGCATCGATAGGATGGAACTGGTGGAATCCAGAATAGGTTACAGTTGTCGCTTATTGCGGCCTTGATATTTTCTTGATTTGCCTTGCATGATTGTTTGTTTATCTCCTCCGTTACGAATTGGTGCGTTTCACTGATCAGTTTCAAATCGTTAACCAGCTTGCATAGATTATCCTTTTTATAAATAAAAGCTTTGCATAGAAAATATAAAGGTACCTACTATGCATCTGGTACATACATGTAAGATACAAGTGATTATATATAAATACGCTTTACTATTTAACGTATAGTTTAAGTTTGTGTATATACTCGTATATTGAAAGATATAATGTACATCATTATTATTTTATATTTAAATACCTTTTGTTTTCTAGTTGTTTTTTTTCAAATAGGTATACCAATGCGGCACAATGTTCCTACTACGATTTAAGTATAATATAGTAAAATACAGTTTTCCCTATTTAATTGTTACTCTGAAATGTATCATAATAATAAGTTACTCTTACTACTTTTTGTGCAAGGGAAGAGACACTAAATACACACTTGCAGACTACAACTATGACTCTTCTAAAATTAGTCACTTTTATAAATATTCAATTCTATTTTACTTATTGACAAACTCTCTTATTATTTTGTACTCAGCTACGCCCATTACATAATAATATTATAATATAACGAGCATATGTAATGTGAACAATAATACCTAATGTTAATTAAATAAAGAAGCTAACCTTATGTTTTTCGACAGTCTTCTCCACCTTTTCTAAAAAATCATTCATAACTGTCATATACAAATTAATATTCGGGTAACTTTGTTCCAGTTTGAAACACGACCTTTCAAGCATCTCGCGGGTCCACTGGCGCACCTCATCATCGTCAGTTTTGAAATCGGAGTTTAGCGAGTAAATTCCCCTTTGCGTCATAGCAAATATCACATCTTTGGACACTTCCAATGGTTTATTTTTAAATGTGCCCTTGTCCCACAACTGCTGTAGTCTAGACCATCGGGTCTTAGTTACGAAGTCATCTTCCGTGGAATCTATATGCAAGAGGAATAACACCAATAATAATATGGTTGACACAAATAAACAGAAAACCAGTTCCATCAACATGATTGAATTCTTACAATTTTTACAGGTATTAAATGAAAATATAAGATATAAAAGTTTGTTTATTCGGTCACTATGAATAACTTTAAGAACAATTAATATTACGATGCAACGTTATTTTAAACTTTTTAAATTTAAAAATGAATTCACCAGCTTAAATAAAGTTTTTTTTAAATCATTAATATTTATTAGTTTATATAATAAATATTATACATTTTGGAGTCTGAGTGGAACGAAAACTAATTTACTTTTTAACTTCGAAGATGGTTTTTGATATCAAATTGCATCTATGTGTTTTTTTAAGAGGTCAACATTTAAAATTCTTGGTATATATTAGAATAATGAAAATTATTAAAAAAAAAAAAATTAAGTGATTTTTAAGCAAAACCTAATTTTTGAAAGTTTATTCTCAATAAAATTTTAACTTTTTGATGTACCTCGAAAATTGAAAAAATCCCCAAGATACTTAAAAAAAATCAATTTTATCCCTTTTATTAATATTCATTCTAATAGAAAAAAATATGTTGTTTTAATGAAATTAAATTTAAAGAGATTAGACGATTAGAACATTCTCAAAACTTACTTTTAACTTTTTGATATACTTTGAAAATTGAAAAAAATCCTCAAGATACTTAAAAATTTCAATTTAATCCATTATATTGATATTTATCTTAATACCAAAATGCATACGAATCTAATAAAATGAAATTTAAAAATATTGGACAATAAAAATATTATTAAAACTCACTTTTAACTATTTGTTGTACCTCAAAAATTTAAAAAATCACAAGATACCAAAATCAATTTAATCCTTATATAAATATTTATCATCATGGAAAAAATGATTCGATTCTAATGAAATTAATAGAACTGGGATTTATATGTAAATACTTATTTTTACTGAAGTATGATAAATTAATTATTGTAAATGATAAATTCGTTTCACATGATTTGCAATAAAATAAGACATATTTTTATATATTTCGTCATAAATACATATTTTTAAATTTGTAAAATTTCTGCTTTTTTTACATAATTCGTAAATATTGACAAAAATTCCAAGATGTATTTATACTTCGATAATAGTACTCGTAAAATTTGTAAGTGTATATAAGTAAAGCTTGAAACTTGAAAGTATCAGTTAAATATTAATAACTTGACTCTAGTTTATCTTATCTATTTCTATTCGATAACCATACTTTAATGATTTTAGATTATACTTTATGTTTAACATTTTTTTGACAAAATATATTTACGAATTTAAAACAGTGTCAGTACTAGTGATAGAAAAAATCCGGATTCGCTGAAGTTTGAAAATCCGGATGTTTGAAATTCAAAATCCGAAATCTGGATTTTACTGTAAAACCGGATTTCGGATTCTAAAATCCAGATTTTGGATTTGAAAACATTGAATTAGAATTCTTTTAAAAATTACTTATAATAAATACGAAATAATTACACATTCCTAAAATAAAATTATATTTTGAACATGTTATTTATAGATTTTAGTACTCAAATACTAATTTTATTGTAACTAGAACTTTATTTAAAGTAATGAACAAAATTAAAAAATATATATCAAACCTATAACAATGTATAAATTCAAAGCTTTTAACTTAAATTTATAAGTTACAGTATAAGTATTAAATTAAATTAGTATCACAATTTACAAGTATAAATAATAGTATGTACGTGAGACTTGAAATGTTTACCAATTATTGAGATATCTTATTTAGACCACCATCATCTTGTCCGATAATTAAAAGAACGACTAAAAAGTAGTGTAATAAAAGTTATATGATTAGAATACAGAAATTTGCAATGATAAACCCAAATCTCTGATTTTGAAATCCGAAAATCCATATTTCGGATTTTGAAATCCGATAATACGGATTTTTTAGCCTGAAATCCGAAATCCGAATTTGGCGGATTTTCGAAGAATCCGGATTTCATTCCCATCACTAGTCAGTACTTGCATTCGCGACGTTCGCGTAGTTATGAAAATATCTTCACCTTATAAATTAAATACTGAATAATAAATAATGTCTAAAGTAGCTCGATTTATTTCAACTAAAATTTAAAACATTATCCATGATTTTCCAAATGAAACTTTTTTGAGTGATAATAATGTACATGTGATATAAGTGTATCAACTACTCAAACATTTCAGATAACTTAATATATCTCAACATCAAAACATAAATTAAACAAAGAACGTCTGTAATAGTAAAAAAAACAAGTACAATCAAAGCAGCAACTTCTTACATTCTTTTCAAATACATGTAGTTTTTATATAAAATTATGTAGAACAATGATTAAGCCAGATATACCTTTTGCAAAATTAGACAATCGACATTTCAAAGAATTTTTTTTTGAAAAACATAGGTAAATCTATGCCAGACTGTAGTACTCTTAAAAAAATATATGTTTCAACTATTTATGAAGAAAAACTACTTAAAACTCGTGAGTTTATTCGAAATGGTTCTATTTAAGTTTCTATTGATGAATCTACCATCATTGAAAGCAGATATATTGGAAATGTTATTGTAGGTAAATTGAATTTCGAACCTTCTGATTCAATTCTTTTAATGTGGGAAAATTTAGAAATATGTAACCATAAAACAATAGCAAAATTGTTCAACAATTCAATTAGTTTAATTTGGCTCAATAAGATACAACATAAACAAGTTTTACTATTTGTGACACACGCAGTTCCGTTTTAATTGAAGCGCAAATGATTTAGAAATTTTGTATTTGAAAATGATTCACTTAACTTGTTTGGCTCATGCCTTATATCGAATAGCTGAAACTGTCAGGTGTCAATATACCGATGTTGATTTATTAATTTTAACAATTAAACAAATATCGAACATTTGCAAGTTATTTATTGGTTAAAAATGTGAAAATGTTAAATGTTTATTGTTAAAGATTAAAAATTTAAAACAAAGTTTTTATAAATATTTATTAATAGTGTAGGTAACCAAAAAATTAAAAAAATATATTAACATGGTTATTTTTATATATATTTTAATTTAAAATTTGGACATCAAAATATTGAATATTTGCGAATATTTTTTTTGTTTAAAATTAATAAAATGTTCAATTCTTAAATATAAGAATTGAACATTTTAAACAAAATTTCTCATAAGTAATTAATGTCGTAACCAATAAATCTAAAAAATATATTTACATAGTTTTTTTTTTTTTTTTATAGACATTTTAAGTTTAAATTTGGACGAAATTATATATTTAAATAAAGAATAACGATGTTAGTTATTGCGTTGTAAATTAAAAATATTATTCGTGGATAGGTACTTGAAATTTTTAATGTATATTATTATATTTAAAACACGCAATAATATTTTCAAATGCAATGTTTTCTGAAAAAAATAATTTAACCTACTATGCAGTATTATTTACTAATAGTAAAATAAACTACTTTATAGTAGTAAGAATGTCATAAAATATACCTACATAGTAAATAGTAATGTAGGCCGATAGGCTGGCTTCGGTCAGAATCGATACGAAAGAGTCGTACCTATACAGCTATTGTATACATGATACATCGAAATGACGAAACGTAATATTGTACTAGTCATCAGATTACAATTTAAAATGTATAAATACAGGTATACAATACAAAAGCAATATTAGCATAACAATCCACTATCACTATAACTCATAAAGTTTTTGCGATTTAATAAAAATTACAAAAAATATCAGATTTTCATCGTGTTGTGTACTTGTACAGTTTTGTTTCACTATTGACTGTGCAACGTTGAGTGATTTGATTGTATTATTTCTCAACGGTAAATACCTACCCAACTATTACTTTTCAATACTTCCTTATAGAACTTATATTAAACTTAATTTAAAAAATAGATTTGTATCCACAAAAAATGCACGCCTCCCTCTTCCCTTGGAAAATTCCTGGATCCGCCCCTGAGCACAAACTATGCATATAGGGAGTGCCGTAATATTGCAATATATTTATATAATTAATTAGTATTATTTCAATAAATAAATTACTATTAAATAGCTGTATCTTTGAGTTCGGTCAACATGATGGTGAATGTCGAACTAACGTCCGTCATGTGTAATTTTAATAGTATAATTCTGAAAGTCCGAATCTGACGAAATGTGTAGAGTGTGTATAATATGTTTTATGTTGGTAAATTCTATAGTGTGTAATTATTTATATATAAAGTGTAACAAATGTTACGGTGCCTATTCTATAATAATTACCAAATTCAGTAGAATCTGAGCCCTGATTAAAACTCGTAACTCATGACAAGTCTGTCTAGCCATAATTAAGCACCAATGCCTATCGGCTATGATAAGATAAATAAATGAACTATCTGCAGAATGTGTCGTTGGATAACAAGGAAAATAATAAACATTTTATGACCAATAATGTATTTACCGGATGCATCTCTGTGAAACATTTATCCGGATTTTGTGAAAATTATAAAAAATATTACGTAATTGTAATCAATACTGATTTTAAATCGATCGTATACCAATTTTAACGCATTACATGTTGCGGGTACTGATAACGTCGAGAAAAATAAAAAAAAAATACAGTTGGATTAACTAAAGTATTTTGGAGAATACCTATTATCAAAGTCAATGATACAGAAAAATTAAAACTGTTAAAAGTATTAGATTCTTGTAGAATGTTATCATGTGCCTTCAGAACCTGGGATCTCTATGAATACCCGGTGTTTCCTAAAAATACTTCACATTCGTGGGCAATTAAGTCTAGCAGTCTATTCGAAAAATCTAGATTTGTATTGATCGGATTTCAAACAGAAAAATAATATAATTCTCGATGCCGGCCGATTCGATCATTGTCGGCTGAAAAATCTTAAGGTACACTTAAATTATGAAGTGTATTCATAGAGGACTTTCGAGCAAATTTCCAGAACAAGCAAACTTCTATACTGTATAAGGCTTATACAGATTTTCAAAAATCATATTACGAAAGAGACTACTGCGAACCATTATTATCAAAAAATATCTATCAGAACCATGTTCAAATCACTATCGTTGACCTATAACGACAGAATGACAACCTTAAATCATCGACCGTAGATCTTAGAATAGAACTTGAAATTTAAACTTAACTACTTTGTATCTATTTCAGAAAAGACTAAAAATCGTTGAGTTAAGTTGGTGGTGATGGTGAAATATATTTAAAATTGTTCTTCTTGTAAATAACAGCCATGTTTTCAATTAAACCTCCCATGTTTAAAAGCGACTGTAAATTTATTTTAAACACTTTGAAAATAAAATATGTATTTATTATAATACGGAATACTAGAAAAGGTCGAAAGTAGAAAACACTTGGACGGCAGTAGACAGACTGATTTCATTTTATGGTCTGAAGCACTTTCAATGTATATTTTGGAATAGGGATTCATCGACAAGTTTCTACAGGGTTATTTGTAAGTGTGTTTTCGGGGGAGAAATGTGTGCATGCAAGTACATATCCTCTATTACAGCGGGACGGAGGTCTTCGAGTGCAATACATATGATCTTATATATTTTAGTAATAATAATAATTTAGGGTAGAGAAATGTGTGCACGTAAGTACATGCCCGCTGTTACAGCGAGTTGAAGGTCTTGACTACAAACGATTTTATTCATGTATTGTTTGTATAATACGGGTTATAGTGTAGGACTTGAATAATATAACGAAGAATTTATTTTTATATATATGTTACTATCAAAGAAATATTAAATAATAACAAATGATAACAACACTACTCTGGTTGCGGATAGAGAACGCTGAGTAGGACGACGAATTATGGGATGGTAGCGTTAGCGACGACGTTGGTTGCGAAGGGAATGATCGCCTCACGAGATGATGCTCTTCTTGAATCCTCCTTTTCATCCTACTGAGTTTATAAGATTTTTTTTTTAATTTTAGGTATTTTTTGAGTAGTAGATATTCATTGATATGTAATAACCCCGGTTGAATCCAAGGCTTACTGAGTTCGTGGTTTACCTTTGACGGGTTTTAGTCAACGAGTAGTTCTCGGAATGCGTCATTTAGTAAAGAACGAATAGGTCACCATTAAATAAGTAATTCAAATGTTGGTATTAAAGTATAAATATTTATTGATAGAATGACACACTCACTAACTTTGTATAATCCAGACTGATTCGTCGTGTGAACGCTCGTACGACTGCTCAACACATTCGCTGAGTAAACATTGCTGTGCGGCACGTGCAGGGGTTCACAACAGATATTGCACACTTTACACGACCCGCATAATTTTTTGATTGTTTACGGTGTTTGGTAATGACATCGAACGGTTTCTAGGAAAAATTGACCAAAAACGAATACAGATTAGACTCACACATACTTATATTTGTTTGCTTTGCACACACAAGTCACTTAAAAGTCATCATGTTAAATTGCCTACACTAATTCCCTTAAAACACGTCCGATTGCATCTCCCTTAATGAATTTTTAATTACAAAATTACACAATTCCATAATTTTTATAAAAATAAACATTTAAAAATTATTTAAAAAAAAAATGACAATAAATTGACGATATAAATAAGCACAAAAAACAAAAACTTCTAAATCATTATGAAATTTTATCTTGTCTGTAAAATGCTAATATAAATGTTTATTTTATAATTATATATTTTTGAATTGCATTAAAATAACAATATCAATTGAATGATTTTTAATGCATCAAAAAATTATGACAAAAAAAAATTAATTTTAAAAAGACATAACTGATCAGTGATCATAAATTACTGTAAACATGCATGAATAAACTTTTTTCCTTATTTTAAATGAGATGTAATTACATTTCTTATATGAATAAACAGTGGCATCATTTCAATTTTTAACAGGAGGAACAAACATTTCATCCACCTCATATAATTGAACAAAAAAAAAACAGAACAAATCGCTCCAAGCTCACTCCTATTTATATTTTTATCTTGTGATAATTCTAATCTTACATTACTTTATACGAGTATAAAATAGGCAAAAGTAGTTTCATTTAATAGCAAAAAGACGTGGAGGAGCTAAATAATTATGGTACCACCTTAGTGGAGTCATTTTATATTTCTCTAGAAGAATTGAACAATTTAAATTACAATATAAAATATGACTGCTAAACATTATTGAAAAATGGACAATTTTTTTAATAGGTTTCTTCTATAATACAGGTTTTTTCGAAATCGTGGATAAATTTAAGAGTGTTTATTTTGTTTTTAGAATATTTCTAGATTATAGTATCCGCGTCTATATATTTGTGATAAAAATAATGTATTCGTTTGTATGCTCGCTATTGTAGTAGCTCTTAATACCTTCATTTTTATCTGTATGCATCAGCCATAACCAAATATTATCGTTATCAATAAAATGACACAATAATCAATCTACTACTGTTCATTTAGCAATATTGCATCTGCATATTCATTGTATCACGACTATCAATAAATCATATATTATTTACAATTCGGTGAGTACTTATTTACTTGGTTCCTCTCTAATTCTCCCCTCTGTTGCTTAGCCCAGCTTTAATTACTCATTCTGCGACTTTCAACTTTGATGAGAATTA
>JACXSJ010004360.1:0-13833 GCA_014851325.1 Pentalonia nigronervosa
AAATAATTGTGATTTATGATCAGTTATTTTTCATGAAATTACTTGTTATCACTTATCTGTCAGTTTTCAACAATAATATTTTATACTATAATTTAAACTTATTAATTTAGATAGAAATGAATTAATTAATGTTGTTATTTTTAGGAATGACTTGTCATTTGATTGATTCTGAGACATATCAACGTAAATCGTATGTCTTGGGCTGTAAACGTATCAAAGGAAGTCACAACTACTTAAATATAGCTGAAGTCATGACAGAAATAACACAAAATTATGGAATCCATTATTCGAAAATTACTCATACAGTGACTGACAACGCTAGTAACTTTGGAAAGAGTTTTAAAACATTTTCGATAGGCTCATCAGTTCAGTCAACTTCAGAAGTTGGTGACTTAAATGAAAATAGTTCAGATTCTGATAATTCTGATTTAGAAATAGATAGTATGGAAATAATGGATGTAGAGAAACTTTTTATTAATTTGGAGCAAGTGCAACTTGATTTACATGATACAGATCATTCTTTTTATTTACCACAACATTTAAAATGTTGTGTACACACATTAAATTTGATTGCAACCACAGATATTGCTAAAATCACAGATACTAACTATTTACAACTTTCTGAATCAACTTTTAAAAAATTGCATAGTTTTTGGAATTTAATCAGTAGAAGCACTGTTGCTTCAGATAAAGTATTTGAAATGTGTGGTTGTAAATTTCCGGTACCAGTTATAACGCGCTGGAATTCTTTGTATGATGCATCACTGAAAATCTTAAAACACAAATCTCAAATTATTAAGTTATTTGATGATTTACATTTGACTAAATTAAAATTAAATGAATGGGTATTTTTAGATGAACATTGCAAAACCATGGAACCCTTAGCTATATCGTTGGACAAATTACAAGGGGAAAATAGGAGTTTTTTGGGCTATGTAGCACCAACTATTTTAGTACTAAGGAGATTATTAATAGCATTTCAAAATCAAAAACATTGTAAGCCATTAAGTCTTACAATTATAAAAGCCATAGAAACTAGATTTAGTTATTTATTTGATTTAAGTAGTCCGGAAAGTAAAAGTGTCATTATTTCGTCCATAAGTCATCCTAAATTTAAACTCAGTTGGGTACCAGTTAGGTTTATGAATATTTGTAAAACACTATTTTTAAACGAGTGTAGTGTTGTAGCTGCCACTTCTGAACAATGTATGAAGTCTGTTGTTGTAGAAATAGATTCTGATAGTAGTGACAATGAATTTTATGGGAATATCTGTAGTACAGAAAAGAAAATTGATGATAATACAACTGCTTCAGAAGCAAAAAGATTGAATTATGCAAATTTACAGGCTATATATTTCCTAAGTTCTAATAAAAAAGACTTAGACGTTTTAAATGAATATCCTATCATTAAAGAGGTATTTCTAAAATACAATACCACGATTTCATCCTCAGCACCAGTCGAGAGATTGTTTAGTAAGGCAATTCAAGTCCTAACACCTAGGCGTAATAGATTAGGTGATAAAGTGTTTGACATGATATTATGTTGTAGATCAAATATGGTTTGAATAATGCACTGTTTATATAATTATATTAACATAATTAATTTTATTTCTTTCAAATGTCAGTTTTTTTGTTTTATTCAGTAAAAGAATTACTTGTTACTTGTATAACTCATATAGGTACCTACTACCTATAAAGTTTATTTTAAAAAAAAAACTTTTTATATTTTATATTTGTTTTTAAAATGTTTAAATTCAGTTTAATAAAGTACATTCATTTAAAAAAATTTTAAATTATGTATTTTTTTTTTACCTTTAGACTATAGTAGGTATCCTGAATATTTTTAAAATAAAACATGAAATTATCTCATATTTATTTAGATAAAAATGTACTAATTTTTATCTTTATCTAGATAAAATTTAGTATAATTATCTTTATCTGTATCTAGATAAAAATTATTACAGTCATCTTTATCTTTATCTAGATAAATTATTAGTTATCTATTCCCAACACTGACTACAAGGTGGTATACTTTCCCAATTTCTTTTCAACATCTATGTAGCAGACCAACCCACCATGCAACAAATTATCTTAGCGGATTATGCCGATGACAAAGTCGTTTTATCCATCAATGAGGATCTGTTAATTGCCTCAACAAACTTACAAGTACATCTTAACCAATTGTCCGAGTTGTATAAAAATGGCGAATCAAAATTAATCCAAACAAATTTATACACACAACGTTCACATTAAAACATGGAATATGTTCAAACATTACTTTTAACAATGTACAAATTCCCACATCCGACACAGTTAAATACTTAGGATTATTCAAATTGACTAAAGACTAACATGGACAAGCACATTCAAACCAAACGACTAACCTTAGACAATCGCATGCCTATGCTCAGACCATTGGTAATTAGAATTAAGTGCTCCACTCTAAAAACTAAGCTACTAATCAAACTAATCTAGACGTATGGACTCCTACTGTGGAGTGCGGCAAAAAAATCTAGTACTAATAGAATCCAAACATTCCAAAGTATATCATATGTATCACATACAATTATTAATGATTAGTATTTTTTTGGATAAATCTTTATACTTTTCTTTTATTTGGGACATGTCCAGAAATTATTGGTCTGATGTCATATTAATAAACCTCTCATCTTTTTTTCAAACAATCCATAAATTTCCATATTATTAATATTACTGAAAATCCATCATACCAGCATTCTATCTTTTTATTTGTTCTACGTAGATATTCTTTAACACAATCTAAACAGATCTAAATTTCAATTGGAAACAACAGTGGTCAATGATTATCTATCCTATCTAAAATACTAATCAACGTAACTTCTAAATAGGTTATTAGGGATGATATCAATATTTATTTTATGTCACTATGGAACACTACATGAACGGTATAAAATTGATGAAATAAGTTTGTGCAACTTTAAATTGTTCCATCCGAAAACCTGTGTCAAAATACTTGTCCACTAATGGTAAAAACTATATATTATTATGTATACAATCGTTATCAATCAATATACATTAAATCCTTGTAAATCAGTTGTAATATGCGTTCGTAAAAACCGTAGTATGTATACAGTAACCATTTGGCTGTTGCTCGATGACGATTAATATAATATAACAGGATTGGTGAACCTGTATAAGTACATAAATTTGTGGTGAACTCTTTCAAGTTTAGTCAATGCTGCTGATAGTTGTTTATCGTAAAATGGGCGCTATACATTGGATACAATATGACCAATGACTATGGTTTCAATACAAATTATCATTACCAACGATGTGGCCTTAAACATGTCTGGATCAATTATTTTTGTCTGTAAAAAAAAAAAAAAGTTTTGATAGTATATACCTTATAATATTATAATATATTACATATTTAAAATACAAACATGTGACTGATATTTACAAATATTTGTAACTTTTTATTACTGTTTTTATATTAAGTGTTGGTAAATATATATTATAACATGGTCAAAATGTATATTGGAAAAAATAAATTTTGAATTATAATCTAATTAAATTGAATTTTATATTGTTTATACCCAATATCTGTTTGCATCATAAAAAAATTTGAATTTAAAAATAATTATTGTACATCACAAGATATTTAACATCTTCCTCGTCTTTGACTTGTTTTAATTATAATTAATACTACCTAAACCGCAGATCATAAAACACAGATTAAATGTATTTAATATTCACTCATTATGACACAAGGTCGTATTTATTTATTAAACACTCGTTATATTATAATGTGTGTAATATAATATAATGTATGTTAGATATCTTATTATATATAGTGAACATATATTATTATACAAACATTGCTATGTAATGAAATAATTGAGTGTCCTTTATATGCATAATATTATTAAATATACATAATTCTATTTTCAGTATATTTAGATACATTTAATGCCACTAGCAATAAACAATATTTCTACAAAAAAATAGTAATATTGTTATAATATTGTATGTAGATAGAACACTGATAAGAATTGATTATACATTTTTAAAAAGCATTGTCTGATTGAGTGTACTAGTAAAGTAGAAACTAATTTGATAGTAAACTAGTTTGCATGTAAAGCAGAATCATTTCAACTTTACTAGCAAATTAGCGGTCTATTTTATCTGATGCCAGTGAAAAAATTACCATAATAACTAGCCACTAGTTGTTGATTTTGAACTAATAGCTTAATATTTTCATGGCAGCAAGTTTGTGAAAAAAAATATTCAGTTATATTATAATAATAAGTTTTAATTATTTATTGTATTTGTTCATTTTCATGTTGAATATATTATCATAAACAAATGTACGATGAGTGATTTTAATGCGGAGTGAAACAACGACGAATTCCAATTTCTCGAATTATACGAACAATCTCCAATATTATGGAATATAATTGAAACTTTAAAAACAGTAATTTTGAAAAACTTATAATTAATTTAAGGATTATCGAACATGTTGTGGACAGTGATCAATTGCGTCTTAATAATAAATCGATTTTTGCATATACAGATAGGAAATCGCAAAATTCAATAAGTGCAAAAAAAGTGGAGTTAGTAATGATTCTTTATACGAATCAAAACTTGTTTTAATCGGGCCAATATCTTTTGGAATGAAGTTACCTCAACAAGTGAAGTGTCATCAAATTTGGAAGTTTTATTTTTATTTTAAATACAGTTTAATGTTACAATTTTTACCCATCTTGTATATATAGTATTTAATTACATATTTTTATTCCTAAATTGAGTGGTTATACGTTGACTCCAAAATTATAGCAATCTGAAGTAAGAATATTGTAAATATAAGCATATTTTTTAATATACTTAGATTGGATCATAATGTTAAGATAAAAATACATATAGTAAAATAAAAAAATATTTATCACAAAAATGAATAACTTACAAGTATTTTGTTTATATAATAATTATTATGTAGGTATATTATAGAATAGCTAAATAATGAATATAATTATATTAAATTATTAATATGCTTTAAATATATGTAAATTAATGAGTAACATAATCTCAAACACTTCAATCATGATATGTTCAGTTCATTGTGTACCGGAAACAATGCCATGATAGATCCCCCCCCCCCCATATTTTGTAAATAAAAATATTTCTCAGTTGCTGTTCTATAATAAACAATGCAAATACGACCGGTAATACTACTCTAAGAAAATTAGTTATAATTTAAAAGTAAAATTTTTCCTTTAAATACTTACAAGCCTATGATGTTTCGTTACCAAAAAATAATAATAATAAGCACTAAAATATTCTATCCAACTAAAAACACACTATACACTATTATTGTTACAAAAAGCAATTGTTTATGGTGAGGTTACATTTCACTCGATCTGGTGCCTAGAGTATCACCTGCCATAACACTTTCTGCTTTTCTTAAATCAATTAAAAGTTTGTAATAATAAAATAAATTCCAATTATTATAATGATGTATATTCCATATATATTTATAACATTTGAATATACTACATAACTATGTCAACGAACACGTATTTATTACTATAAAAAGATGACATTAAAGCTATGAAGTGTATAATCGTTGACACAAAAAATTTTGGATATAATATATTAACAATACAATGTCATATAGGTACTACAATAACTGATAATCGAATAAAAAATATAATTATGTGTTCACTTTTTATTCAATTCAAACAGAATTTGAATAACTAAGTAAGCTATCGCTTTGTTTGCTAAACTAAGTAGTTGTCTTAGATTAATCTCATATATTCCATACAACTGAAAATGAAAATGTTCGTGATATCTTCGGAGGATAAAAAACTTGATCTAAATAGTAATTAAAATAATTATTTTGTATAAATAAATAAATATTAATATTAAAGTATAACTATAATAGTAAATACAATTTTACCTGACGTTGTATTCTAGGGTTTCTTTCTGTTATGAACCGCTGATTTAAAACAAGACACATTCGGTTTATCTGAAAACCAAATAATACGGTTAAAAAAAATGAATCCTATAATTAAACACTTTTTTAAATTTGTTAAAATTCAAAACGATTAGTTATTTTTCAAATTAATATTTAATTATTATTAAACAATTTTGAAAACTAAATGTCAGTAATTAATTTTATTATGAAAGGATATATTTATTGTTATAATTAAAAGTTACGAATAGTCATTGAATATGTATTTATTTTTATGGATATTATATACAGAACCAAGGGTGGAATTTGGTTTGACATTCTTTTTTGAAACAGAATTTTAACATATAAATGATTTAATAATATAATCACCTCTTTTGCTGTGACATGACCAATCATGTACAATAATATAATATTGACAATATTTATTATAATTTCTATTATGTCAAACGTATTATTATCATTTTCTATGGTATTGTTTTCAAGAAATATTAAACCATAAAACAATAATAAGATTATAAGACAGACGTTTGCTGCAATGTAATTCACAATGACCAACAAACCATATATTGATCTATTTAGTTCGTTTAAGCATTCTATAACTTCCAAATACAAGTCTCTGAAAGTACTTATGGTTGATTTACTTTTCGGAATTTGTTCATTTATATTATACACCATCCACTTAATGTACCACACAATCAACATATATTCATAGAATGTAACACATGCACACATTTTTGTAACCGTTGAAGCAACCTAAAATTAACGTATGAAATGAGTTTAACCAATTAGTAAAAATAAGATTTAAATGTATAAATTAGTATCTTATTGAAGAGTTAATTTTAAAATACAAACTATATATATTACAATTATTTAAAATCTCATGTTGAAACTTTCAAATGAAAAACAAGAGGAAGATGATATCGAGGAATAAAAATCGAATAAATTACTCTTTATTATTTATGTAATAAGTATAAAAATATTTTAAGATTTTGATGATTACTTTAGAAATAAATGTGTTTTTGAAATTTATATCAAGAACAACTATGTAGATCATATTTATGTTGAATGCTATAAAATGGACAACAATTCCAAAATTGAAAAGCCAATTCATTTTTATTTTCATCGTCCGGACCACATTCAAACGTATCAATTTTTCGTGAACTCCTTCAAGTTTAGTCAATACCACTGATAATTGACTATCTAAAAATAGTCGCCATACATTTGTTAAGATTGGCCCAATCAACATAGACTCCACACAGCATAACAGTACTAATGACGTAACATCATATATGTCAGGATCAAAACGTTTGATCTGAAAAAAAATTACTGAAAATTATACATAATAATGCACAGTATATAATATAATATTTATTTATTTATTTTATTTCATATACATCTGAATGCTGGCTAAGTAACAGGCCTACTAGTTAAATGGTTCAAATTAAATTATCTTACAATAATTATTAAAACTGTAATATTGAAAAGTTTGTCAGGAGAGTCCTATAATCTGTATGAAATGAATTTTTTTTAGGGTAACTATTATATTAAGTCACACATTAATATGCGTCGTCGTATATATTGGATGTATTTTAATTGGTTTTTAATTAGTTTATGTGACAAATAATTTAAACAAAATTGAATACCAAATTTAAACATATTAAATATATTTTTTACCCAAATGTTTTCATCGTAAAATTTTTTTAATGAACACCCAATTATAAATATATATATAAATCGCAAGATATATATTATCGTCTTCGTCTTCGGCTTACACTGATTGTAGTTTATACTACCTGAACCACAGATCAAAAAACAACGATTGAATGTAGTTAATATTGATCGTACACTCATACTTGTTGATTATATTATTTTTAAATTCAACACTTTTATTATAAATCTTTTGTTTTCGGAGTTTTTCGGGTATAAATGGTGCTGATGATATTAACCTAATACAATTTATTTTGTCAAAAATGTATGTATGAACTGATTAAAATAATTTAATAGGAAATAATAACAATTATGCATACGAGTACAATTCGCTGAAGTGGATATCAAGAACTGTGTCAAGTAGTGTTACAAGAAGTAACACCCATAATTTCCTAAGTAGGTATTTACTTAAAATTGATCATATTGTTTTGTAATAATAATTTCATGTTAGTTTGTATTAAAAATGTATTTTAATCATTTTAATTGCTTTTTTTTTTTCAATTGACACTTATAATAGTATTATAAAGGTTATATTTTCGATTATTATTGTAATTGAATATTTATTGGAAAACATTTTATAATATCAAACTAGACATTTTCAATAAAGTTTGTAGAGTATTTGAATTTTACTCAAATAATATTTTTAAAAGTATTTGAAATAGTCATTAATTACAAAAAAACAATGTACCTTTCGATTGACGTCGGGAATAAACTGTAACCCTGGAGAAAAAAAACATTTTATTAAGCTATAAATTAACGAAAACCGATATCGAATTGTTCATAAATTATAAATATATAATGTATAATATAATTGAATGACGTTGAAGCACTGCGAAGACGGAACAGTATTGTTATTTAATAATGATAACAAATAGAAATAAATTAAGAATCAAAGGAATAAAAAAAAAGTATTCAATAAAATATAATTCAATAGTTTTTTCTTATTTTTATTTGACTTAAACAATCTATATAATTTAGTACAATAAACTTATATGATGAGAGTAATTAAAAATAACATGAAAGAAGTGTTTAAGCAGCCACCCAATATTGATACTTGGCAATTGATTAGTTTAGTTTTTTTCTTTCTTTTCCCACTATGAGACGTTAGACGTTGAAGTTTTATAATAGGTTACTGCACTATTTATTTTTTAATCTTCGGTTAGGATTTCCTAGAAGAGTAAGGATAGAAAGATCTTTTATTAGGGGGATCGAAGTGGTTTGGAGTTGTTTATGGAAACGTGTGTAAAAAATGCGTGCTTCCTCATCTATTGTTCTTATATGCAGATCGTTGTGAAGAGTATAGTTAGAGATATAGAGCATTGAATAATTGACGGAGTGATATATTTTGGAATGTTTGGATTCTATTACTGCTAGATTTTTTTGCTGCACTCCACAGTAGGAGTCCATACGTCTAGATTAGTTTGATTAGTAACTTAGTTTTTAGGGTGGAGCACTTAATTCTAATTACCAATGGTCTGAGCATAGGCATGCGATTGTTTAAGGTTAGTCGTTTGGTTTGAATGTGCTTGTTCATGTTAGTCTTTAGTCAATAAGAATAATCCTAAGTATTTAACTGTGTCGGATGTGGGAATTTGTACATTGTTAAAAGTAATGTTTGAACATATTCCATGTTTTAATGTGAACGTTGTGTGTATAAATTTGTTTGGATTAATTTTGATTCGCCATTTTTTATACCACTTGGACAATTGGTTAAGATGTACTTGTACGTTTGTTGAGGCAATTAACAGATCCTTATTGATGGATAAAACGACTTTGTCATCGGCATAATCCGCTAAGATAATTTGTTGCATGGCGGGTTGGTCTGCTACATAGATGTTGAAAAAGAATATTTGTGCCTCGATTAATCGTGACCGCCCTGCTGACCCGTCAAGATCACGTTGGTCAGACTGGGTGAGGACGCTTCCTCCTCTCCCCCTTAACCAGGTCGAACGACGGCTGTCTCGCCGTTAAGTCTATGTGTGTGTGACATTCGTGTTGTTCGCGGACGTACCGTTTTTTCCTTTTTTTTTCTATATTATTACTATTCATGCACCGCTCGTGTGCCCAGCCCGTTTTTCCTTTTTCGTCGGATTCAGTTCAAGCAGCTCAACGTTCCGTCAATTCGACGTCGAAACCTCGTGATTGTTAAATCAGTTCAAGCAGCTCATCATCCAGTCCGTTCGACATGAAAACCTCGTGGTTTTAAACCCAGTTCCAGTAGTTCAACCTCGTCAGTTGTTCCCCGTTGTTTATTGTAAAAGACAGTTTGCCATATATGTATACACACATATATATATATCTATTATTCTAATATTGTTATTTGCTATTTTATCTTATTCCACTGGTGGCTGATCACCTCCAGTGAAACATTGTTTTCACTTATTTATATATCAATATATTTAACTTGTACCCAAATATATTACCATCCATTAATAACATGTATCAATTATAGTTGCATTCGTTAAGTTCTCCAATTAGGTGCAAGTCGCAGGCGCCCACCTCAAGGCAGGAGCTGTTGCGGCGCAAACATTGGTAGCAGAGCGTGGTTAAGTGTAAAGTTGCAGCACCTACGTTGGATTAAAGGTATAGTGAATATTATTTGTCGTACAAGTTTCAGCTCTTTCCTTTATATTTATTCCTATGTATATTATATTGTTGTAGTGGTGGATCACTCTTTAGGAATAATATATTAGCGTAAGTATTTTGTTAGCTCTTATTAGCATACTTGTCATTTTATTATAATTTAAAGCATTTAATATACCTAAATTGTTGGGACCTACTATTGGTATTGATATTATCCTTTAAAAGATATATATTTGAGCACAGCTCGTGCCTCTTGTAGTTTCCCTTTAAAATATTGTGTTTATTTTTTAAGTCATTATATGGTAAGTATTTACTAGTGGAATAATTTTATAAAGGAGATTGTACTAAGATATGTCAATTGATATTCTTATTACTGTTATCTTTTATGCTTATTGTTTGTTTAATTAAATTATTAATTTTCCGTTCCTTGTATTTTGTGAATTGAGATTTAGTTCATGTTGTACTAGTGTTTTAGTATTTTAATGCACTAATTGGGAATTATTTGTTATATTTTATTAATGCCATTAGGTGATCAATAAAGTTGTATTATAATTGTTTAGTATTAATACATTTTTCAAGTTAATTAAATTAATTCTTTCTGATTAGATCAACAGTTAGGGAAATTTATTACAGTTTATATTACTAACCTTTATTATTAGTCTTTGAATTTATATTAGTTATTTTTTTGTTTTATTCACCTGATTGGTTGAATGATTGACATCTAGTTTGAAGTTAATTGTTTGTTATCATCATACATTCGGTAGTTTGTGTATTATATTATATTTCTTTTTATTACTTATTGTTTTATAAACTCATGTACGAACTTTGATTAGTTTTTGGTTTAGTTCTTTGCCAAAAACTAATTTAGGTAGGAGTTAAGCTCAATACTTACCTATAGCATTTCGTTATTCAGTATCGTAAAAGGTTTTTATTGAATTTAATTCAGTTTGTTCTATTTCGATATAATTTTAGTAAACTTCATTTGGATTAGGTTATATATTACCTTGATATAATATTTAATTATTTTATCTTGTTTAGTATTTAGTAAGATTTTCTTTGTGTTTGAACTTAAATTAGTTTTTTCGGTTTATTTGTTATTGTGTTATGTTCTGAATCTTCCGGTGATTGTTTGGTTGCCAGTTCAGCTCCTTACTCTTTATTATCTTGTTTTGTTTAGTAGTCCTATCAATTTCGATTTCGGGCTCTCTTCCGAGTCGTCAAAATGGCTGACCTAGAGCGCCTTTCGCGGAACTAGCAACGCGCTTTTGTTCGACGCGACGCTGCCGCCAGTCAGATCGAGGCAATTTATAATTTGGGTCTTAAGGCTTCAACGGATAGTTCATCCAGGTCGAAATTTCTAATAGCTGCAGATGATTTGGAAGGATATTGGTCTAAATTTCTTCTAGAGAATGACACTATGTTAGAGGCCATGATCGAGTTGGGTACAGATAATGAGTTTTCTAATAACGTTGAGCTAGAGGTGCGTAGTACTTTGATCAACGCAAAGTCGTTAGCGCAACAATTTTGTACCAGCTCCGGTAGTGTGGCAGCCAGTGAGGTCAGCCATCCTGAGAAACCTTCCGTTGATCAGGATGCTCCCGAGGTGGAATCAGTGTTGAACCCGTCAGCTCGGTTGGGTCCACGTATTTCCAGTCTTGTTCCACCTGGGTCTCACATCCGGTTACCGGAAATTCCGTTGCCCACGTTCGACGGGCGTCTTCAAAATTGGCCCGATTTTAGGGATCGTTTCATTACTCTGGTAGATCAGAAAGCTCATCTATCGAACATTGAAAAATTCTACTATTTGTTAGGTTGCTTGCAGTCAGGTCCTACCGAGGCAGTGAAAGGCATCACGGTTTCCGATGCTACATACGGCCTAGCTTGGTCGGCTCTGGTGAACCGTTATGATAAACCTCGGCAATTAGCTACCACGTTGGTATCTGAGATGCTCAGTGCTGCATGTCACCAACAGGAGTCTCCGATTGCCCTAATCTCGTTTTTAAACAAGTTTGGTGAAAATATAGCGTTGCTAAGGTCATTGAACATCCCAGATCTGGGTTCCTTCTTGTTATTCGCAATCGCTGTTCGGTGTTTACCCTCAACTAGTCGCCGCCTATTCGAACAAGACAACACTTTAGACTTTCCTACGGTCGATGGGTTGTTAGTCTTTATCAAGGATCGTGTCGAGGTTTTGGAGAATGCTGGTACAACCATGACTCAATCGGTTAGTAAACCTCAGTATAAAATTCAAGGTGGTAGACCCAAGTTTGGGAATGATAAAAGGGCCACCTCTAGTTCGAAACCTCCTCGTAGTTCTTCTGGTCCACCAGTTGCATTAGTGGCTCATAAAATCTCGACGGAACCTCACAAGTGTGAACAATGTGGCGGTATTCATACATTGTTGGCATGTCCTAAGTTCAAGGAGCTATCCATTGATAACATATACACCTTAGTAAGCAGTCATCGGTTATGCATGATATGTTTTGCCAACAGTCATTGGTCCAATAAGTGCAAGTCTTCGTGCTCCCTTTGCCATGGTCGTCACAATCAATTACTACATCGGGACAATTCGCATGCCAAGGTCAATCCGGTCAAGCAGCCAGCCGTCTCTCTCGTTGGTACATTAGGTTCCAGGTCGGTTCTGTTGGGTACAGCGTCTGTCAACGTTCGTGACATAACAGGTTGTCTACGCCCAGTTCGGGCTTTAATTGACCCAGCCTCACAGATAAGCATTATGACGTCCGCTTGTGTCAAGCGATTAGGACTTCATCTTAAGAAGTGGACAGTTCCGGTAGCAGGATTAGCAGGCCAATTAGTTCAATCCATAAACGGTCGGGTACAGCTCAGTATCCAATCCGTGGCTGATAATCGCACACTAGAGCTGTCAGCTTGGACTTTGCCGACTATTACAGGTTCTATGCCTTCGCTCCAATTGCCTGTCACCGTTCGCGACAGATGCTCTCATTTGGTTCTAGCTGATCCTGAATTCGACTCACCAGCTCCGGTTGAACTACTGTTAGGAGCCGATGTCTTTCCTCAAGTTCTCAGGAGTAAGCGGCAAGGCTTGGGTCCGGGGATACCTACAGCCTTCGATACCATTTTTGGATGGATTCTTCTAGGCCCAATTGATCAGGGTTATTTTTCCGCGCAGCCACAGTCGTTAGTTGTTTCGTTACTCACAACCTCGATTGAAACCGTGATGGAGAGATTCTGGCAAGTAGAAGAACCAGACGAAGTCCTGTCGTTTTTCACTGAAGAAGGGAAGTGTGAGGAGATATTTTCTGAGGAAACCTATCGTGACAGTTCAGGTAGATTCGTTGTTCCCCTTCCATTTCGAGCTCCACCCTCTCCGTCTATGTTCAAAGGTTCCCGCCAGTTGGCGTTATCTCGTTTAGAGCGACTTGAGAGGAAGCTATCCAAGGACAAAGACTTGTACGATGCTTATAAGCAATTTATGCGGGAGTATGAAGACATGGGGCATATGTCTTTGACCAAGGCTCCTGGTGTATACTTTATACCTCATCATGCGGTCCACAAATACGACGGAGAAAAATTAAAGTTACGAGTGGTGTTTGATGCGTCGGCTCGACCCA
>JACXSJ010004362.1:0-13829 GCA_014851325.1 Pentalonia nigronervosa
ACCTAATGGTCACACAATTAAAATTTAGATATCAAATAAAAAAGGAGAACTTTATCTATTATCTCTCGTTGGTATTTTTGAATTACTTTAATATTACGTTCATAATTGATGATTAAATTTTTGACTTTTTTTTGTTTTTTAACGGCTAATTTTCATTATAAAAAATTAAGATATAGAAAAAAACCGACGAGAGATAATATATAAAGTTCCCCTCTTTTTAATGACATGCGAATTTTAATTATACAACTAATAGGTCAAGAGAAAAACAGTTTGGCGAAGACCGTGTTTTAGTAACAATTCTTGGGTGTATAGCATCCTCTTAAGCTAGTACGGTGAAACACTAATGAATGTCTCTACTCCGGTCATTCAGAGAAAGCTAAGTCTGCAGCGCCCAAAACACGTCGCTTCCGGAATTTCCACCATTAACATGACATAGCGCGCTCTCACCTTGTGGTGGCCGTCGTTGACAGCATAGTTGCTGCTGAACGTGACGGCCAAACTGATATACAATTATTTAGACATTGGTTATGAATAACACAATCATTACATTTTTTACTGTAATTCAATTTTTCATGGATCTAAATTTTAAAATCGTAACAGGATATTTTTAAAAGAAAATTTATGGGATTTTTGATTACCCGCAGGTTATAAATTCAGTAAGAACATATTAATTAATTTAATACAATTTTAAAACACTAGAACAAACAATTGATCAAGAATTGTTTAAAACATATGAAATATCTAAAAAATTTAGTTTATATTTTTTTTAAAGAATAATCTATTTATACATTTTAATTTTTAGTGTACCCATTTCGAATAAACCAGGGTCTTGATACATTTATACAAAATAGAAAAACCATAAGTAAGTACAAATATTAAAATTACATCATTATTTATGTTTTAAAAATGTTTATTTACATTTAAAGATATATACGGTTCAAAAATTGTTTTATTTTAATATTTTATAATAATATAATATTATAAACTATATGTAACATACTATTTATATCATAAGCTATATTATAATTAGGAAAAATTATTTTCTCCAAAATTTGGATGACACATTTCTTCAATGTTGATTCTGGAGACTAAAAACATCATCGAATTTAAAATAAAATAAGATTCAAATTCATCATGATAAAAAAATCGATTTTTGTTAAATAAACATTTTTTTCAACAGATAAACTTTCAGGAAATGATAAAAATTGCTTAAATTCTAAAATATTGTGATTATGTAAAAAAAACATTTTTTATGTGCGTTAAGTGAATAGTGCTCAATATTTATAACAAATTTCGATTTTGTAAGAATATTTAATTTAAATTTATAAAAGTTCAAAATGCTGTACAAGTGCTCTTTTAACAAAAATCAGAAAAATAGTATATAAATAATTACAAGTACTTATTTTTAGTTTTGGTTTTTTTAATTAAAAAGTATATTAATATATTAAAAAAAACTACACATTATTTAATAGCTAACAATGATACATTTACTTATAATGTCAATATAATAGTCTTTATATTCATTTAGTATATATTACAATGTCTTTTAAATATTTTCAAGTTTAGCTGATTTCATTGAGACTCCAATATTTGTGGACAGTAGGTTTTGAGGAATTTGCATTGAAGTTCGAGTTAAATTTGCCAAGCAAAATATGTTTACTACAAGACAGTTGTTACATGACACTGCTTACAAACACCTTTAGCAGTTGTGTCATACTCAAAATGGTAATACGAACTTATTCCAAAACTAGTCTGTAGCTATTCAGATTTGTTTTAAGTTTCTTGTGAAATAGGCTTTTTTTGTAGTACTTTCCTCATAACGACTGGAAATCTAACACAATATTTTCATCTGTTTCTACTACTATGAACTTTAGATATACACTAATTTTAAACATTAGTTCCTTAAGCTTAAAAATGATGTACAAGCAATTGCATCATATTAAAGACCTTTTTATTACCATAATATTTCTATACCATGGTTAATAGTTGTAACCAACTACGGAAGAAAATTGCTTTACTTTATTGAAACTGACTCTGTTTGTCAAAACCAAAAATAATCGTGACATTGCATTGTTTTTGTTTTGTTCACCACGTTGTCTGCGTAAACGAGGAGTTCATCATAGGTCATGGGCACACTGTCAATATATTGTTTTAAAAAAGTACAAACCTCGTCAGATCCCCATTTTGCCTTGCTTCCATGATAAATAAATATTGTTGATTTATTTTGTTTGATGTCTTGAATACAAAAAACATAACTAGTAAATAAATTGATTAGATAAAAAAGTTCTTGCACAGAAATCTTAGGCAACGGAATATTCATCATATAATCCATTGTAAAAGCAACCACATTTTCATTAACATTATTCTGTTTATCTTCAACTGCAATTTTTATACACGTACATTACTTCTTAGCCTTTCTTTTGTGTACCATAACTTCCGTTACTGCCACACGTTTGGCTTCATCTTTGAAATGTGGTGATTTAATTTTAATATTTATTGACTCACATGTGTTCGTACATGTGTCAATTTGTGATTGACGAAAACGTAAATCAGAGAATACCCGTCTGAAATACAGCCAATAATTGGTATAGCAAATTTTAGTTATTTCAGGATTATTATCTTTAAAAAGATTAAACATTTTTCTATAATTAGGCTCGGATACTAAATACTTAACATCTTTTCCTGAGTAGTGGCTAATATTTAACATAAAAAAAGAAATATGTTCACATATTTTGTGTTTTAAATCACCAAGGAAAAGTGTAAATGGTATGCCGGCCCCTTTTGTCCTCTCAATCCAAACATTTTCATTTAATAATATTAAGTTTATTATTTATATTGTTAACACCCACGATAAGTACAAAAACATGCTGTTTTCTATGATTCACACGAGATGAACCAGTCAATTTAGCAGATTTTATAATAGTCCTTCGGTGGAGATTATTTAAAAGGTATTTCTGAACTTTCTTTTCCTCGTCTGATCGTCGTTATTAATTACGTCTGTAATTCATATAACTCATGTCTATTAAGTAATTTTATTCATTTAGTACAAAAAATAATAACGAAGAAATACATTTTAAATAAAATTACACACTACATCAACTTAACGACCCTAAAAAACTGACTGAAATAAAATATAATACTGTGTCTATTTAACCTAAATTAATACATTTATTTTCTGATTAATATTTCAATTAAGTAGTACGATAGTACGATAAACAATGACTGAAAAAAAGATAAAAATAAATAATATCATGCAACAGTGCCTAACAGTAAATTACCAAATATTTTTGTTAAAAGAGTACTTGTGCCGGATATGTGTCCTATTAACAAAAATCACAAAATAAAAAAAAAATATCTCTGTTATAATTAGTAGTATACGTGCCATTTTAACATATATGATAATTCTATATACAAATAACAGAATACTAAAATAAAACCATTTATACGAAAAATGTAAAATGGGAGCATTAACAAAAAGCCATTCAAATGAAAGATGTAAATTAATTAAAATTAATTAATTGTGAAATATATAATTAATTTTAGTTTATAGAATTGTGTGGATCTTAGTTTGGAGAAAAATGATATTAGTCTTACATGTTAAAAATGAAGCATACAAAATGTGAAATTCCTATTATTTGAAAATCCCTAGCACGTATAAACCAATTTATCATTTCTATAATTTTATTCTATCGTTAATTAAAGTTAACATTTTAAGTAAGTACACATATTTTAACTACTAACCACTATTCTAAAATACATTTTAATCAATTTCATTATTTTTCCGGAATTTCAGTATACAACAATTATGTATATGAAACGATTTATATTAAAATGTATTTTACTAATATTTTATTCACGAATTACATTTATAATCATGTAAAATAAACTGTATATTTAGAAAAAATAGCAACTAATTAAATATTGCCGGGGCGAACAATGTAGGTGGATCATATATTGACTACCTATAGGCATTCTATAAGATGACTAAGGTATTTTCTTCTTTTGATTTATAAGCCATTTAGGCCCATCACTGCTTCCTCTATTCCTCACTACTGTATGTGATTTTTTTCCAGTTAATCGACCCCAAATAATCGAAAATTTTGATTAAGTTCATTTATCCATTTTTTCTTTAAACTGCCATGTGGTCTCTTACCTTCTGGCTTTAAGTTCAATACATCCCTTGTAACGTAATTTTATTTCCTTCCGATTTCAAGACAATGTTCTCCAGCGTTGCACATAATACTTGTTATTGGGCTTGTACAGCAGGCACATATCTCTCTCTATATAATGTGTACTAGTTACAAGTCACAACACTGAGCTATAAATTTTGTCTATGAGCTATTATATATGTTCCAATTTTGAAGACGTTAAACCACTATATTCAAACGTATAATTACGATTTAACTTCTCATGATTTTGTTATTTTGTTATCATTTAAAAGTGATTATTCCTAGATACCTAAAATATTTCATTATAACTTTAATTTATAAAGTTCCACACACAATTTTCAAAATATTTAAATTAGTTTTTTTTGTATTTATTTAATGTAATAATAAAAAATTTTAGATGCAGTCAAAAAGCTTAAAAATATATTACATGATCCCATAAATTTTAAAAATATTAAAAATTACATCGTCGCAATATATTTTTAATAACGTCTTGAACTTTGAAGTATACGAAGTTCCTTTTGATATTTTTTTTTTTTACAGAAATATAAAAACATCTAAATGCAATTTATTATTATGTATTATTAAAATAAATAAAAACTCTCAAAATATATAGTCATTAAGTTGTATACTTAATAGTCGTAAAATGTTTCCACACCCTCTATAAAAAAATAACCATAAATCACCTCCTCTATTCAGAGTATATAATAGGTGGTAGGTCATAAGTTTATTATATACATATTTATAAATTTGTAATTTATAAAGTTGTATTTAATATTTATTGATAAATGTTAAATTTATATCAAACTCATGCAGAAAAGCTTGGTAAGTATTTTTATAGTATTCTTAATAATGCTATTTGTACAATATCTATGGTATCTTATACTAGTTATTCATTTTAAAGAAATTAAAAAAAAAATATTATTATATATAAATTATGAGCTAAGATGTTTTTAGTGGTGATGTATATTTAAGGATTTTAGTATAGGTAATAATTAAAATATGTGCGTACGTGACTTACGACTATGATTGTAAATAAATGATTATTAGTGTGTATATATTCGCATTACATGAGTGTCATAAGCACTCGCACATACAAGTCATCACGGTAGCGCGTAAACTTTTCAGGACATGTATTTTATTTGACTAAAACCATTGGTGCAAATAGGGGAGGGAAACATGGAGAGGACTTAGTACCCCAATTAAAAAATTAGTAATTAGTACCACTTGTTATATTTTGTGTTACTAAGCATGATATTAATATTTATTATATATATATAGACACATATCTCACTAACTTGCATACATTTTGGCACATACTTCAACAACAACTTATACATTAATTAAATATACATTTACTATAATAACAACATAAATTGCATATTACAAACCTATATAAAAGATAACTTTTTAAAACTTTTAATATTTTTATATATGCGTACAATACTACAATTAAATACATTATTTATAAATATCAAATCACTATTCCGCCCATACCACGATGATCGTACATCTAATAGTAATATACACACGTAATATTGTGCTCGTTTCTTGCTAAATAACACTTCTTTTACCAAAATTCTTTTTACAAAATTAAAAACTAAAATAATTTTAAAAATGTAACGAAATATTTTGCATATTTATCATTTATACAAAATATTTTTGTTGGGGCCGGAAATTGACAATAATAAGCCGTGAACCCGATGACCTATACTCTTCGCTACGTACCTAATTACACACCGACCGGCCTGTGTAAATTGTGTGTTCTATGTATATAGTACTTAACAGGAGCTGGACGGTTTCGCCGAGCAAATCCTGTAAGTCCTATAGGGTGTGAAAGGTATGCGTGTGTATTTGCTCGTTAAAACATTAATGAAAATGGTGTTTAATTTAATGTTTTAGTTTGTTATGAGTTATTGAATAATACACAAATATAAATAACACAGTATAGATAAAATGACAGAAAGATAAGATATAAAATATATAGAAAACATAACATATAATTATTAAAAGGCCGGCAATTAGGGCCCAAAAAATAAACTCAATAAAATGCGATTTACTCAAGTAATAATATGTGGTTCCGGACTTTTGGTTAACGACGGTGAGTGAACTGGACATCTTGGGCGGCCTTGTTAAATATTTGCATCTAATGTAATCTACATATATATATCACAACAACACAATAAGTACAAAAACAAAACTTTACATATATATATATATATATAACAAAAATATGTTGTGTTTATATGACTTTTCGTGTCAGTCGGTGGCGGTGTAGTACGAAGGATATATCTACATATTTAAATTACTCGGCGATGTCTACAACTTTGGACAACGCCTTTTTGTTTATTATCATCATTATTATATTATAATTTAGTGAATATTTAAGAAATGTAAAATTGTATAAATAATTTGTAGACTTTTTCATTAAATAATAAAATTTGTTTTTACTTTCCCTTATAGACAAAAATAATGAACCTTTGAATAAACTGTACACTGATTTAGAAACTGCAAATTATGAAGGTAGAATAGTACACAGTATTTATTATTTAATTATGTATCATATAAAGTTTTGTAAATGTAAGATAAAATCAAATATTTAAATAGTTGTTAATATAATTCATAATAAGGCAATTATCTATTTTTTTTTTAAATATTAACTCTTTAATTATGTAGCGTATTTAAATAAGTTTTTGAATTTTTATTTATTTTGTTTATAATATGTCATTGACATAATATGTTATAAATGCTCGATTAATATTGATGCATAGTATTTACAAAAAACCTAACATACATATTAATTTATAATTTAAAATATAATATCCTAAAAGTAATTTTGTTTCAGTGGATTTGAAATATTATGAAATGATGTTAGAATGTGAGTAATTTCATATAATTATTATTTTTCTTTAAGTTTTTGTAAATTTATTAATTTCCAAGTATTAAAGAAAGGAGTTATATTATTATAATTATCAGGTCGAGCTCTTTGGGAAGAAGACAAATATGAACTTTACGTAAAGAGACTCCATAATATCGGTAAAGTATTAAAATTTTTTGAATTACGTCAATAGTATAATATATTTATACAAATAAGATAAAAAAAGCGCTTATAATTAAATTTCTCAATTCACTTCAATGCCAAAATTATTGTACTTTTTTTTTTAATAAATGTTATCAACAGCTGGAGATCTATAATATTTTATATATTTATATATCATAATATAATAAAATTAAATTATATTAAATCAAGAATTCAAAATAAATAATTTACATCCAATCAAACCTAAAGAGTATTTCTGAAAATATTCAAAAACTATTAATATGTATATCAAATCGGAAATGAAAGTATTTTTTTTTCTTTAAGTTCATTATATTTTAGTTGTTATAAATTATAGTACGTTTATACAAATTAAATTTTTTTTTTGTTTTTTATGTGACTGTTTTCAATTTATTTAAATATACTACGTTTGTTTGAGAAATCCTAAGAATTTTAATGTCAAAACTTTTAAATGTTTAATTATTTAAAATCTACTTATCTATATTACTAATTTTTAGGATGTATACCATTACACAAATCAATGTGGGAAATTGAACAATCTGCTACTGGAAGTAAGATTCTACAATGTTAAAATAATAAAATTATACTAATTATTTATATATTTTAGACTTTAATAACAGTTATAATATTTTACAATTTATATGTATTCAAGCGATTTATGTTAAACTATATTAATGAAATTCAATGTAGGCAAGAGTTTGAGTTATGCGTTCTGGCCCATGTACTTATGTGTATTCAATAGTAAATGATTCATATACCCATTCACTTTTTTATTACTTATTACCTAACTTACTTATATTACGCTTGTAGTTTGTACGCTTCTTTAACTACATAGATTTTGAGTTAATTGTCTGGACGAAACAAAGATACTACTGCAATATGAACCTATTATATTTTTTATATATACACGGCACGAGTATTTATTATAAAATTAAATTGATTACATCCGCGTAATTATTTGTTTAATCAAAGTAACAGTTTGTATATAATATGTCTCAAACCATTAAACAATATTATTTGGGTAGATATTAAAATTAAACCCAAATCTAATTTAAACCATTGGTGTAATGAAAACCTAGTTTTAGTATTACAAGTTAACACATATGCAAAATATTTCAGACGATAATGTTGTTGCTAAAACTGTTTTAAAGTGGAAAAATAAAAAAAACTTATGATTCTAATCAAGAATAAAAATGTATTACGAATTAGAAATAGAAATTTGATTTTGTTATAAAAATTATTCAATATGTATTGTATTTATCACATGTACTTTTAATGGAATATAATAAACGAATTATTCTTGAATGCTGTTCACAAAAAGTTGAATAATATTATTTTTTAATTGATTAATTTTAAGATTTTTTAAAATCAACTATAGGTATATAAATGTAGAGCATTTGAGACTTATGAATCTCATACTTTCCAATACAGTTACCATATATCAAAATTTAGCTTACATAATAACTTATTATATTGAAAGAATCTCATTATTACATAAATATGTTTTTAAAATAATATTATTCAATGTATTGTAATAGTTATATGATACTGTAAAAATAAATAATTGTTTACTTGGACTTCACAAACCATGATTATTAAATCCCCTGTAATAATTATTGTATAATCAATGAAATCATTATTTGAAAAAATATAAAATAAATTATATTATGTGATTTTTTTGGCATTATACATGATTTCCTTTTAGTACATTGGTTAAGTATCGCGTGTGCGTGTGTGTGTGTATGTGTGTGTTTAAAAACAAGAAAATATGCTATAATAAGGGTATAAATACATACAATTTACAACAACACAAAACTATAATGTAAAATAATGCTCTCTTGGTTCACCAAAATGATAATATAAGATTATCCTTTTGTTGTAACGTGATATATGTTTGTGTGTATATATATATAAATATGTAATAATACTGATCATAGTAACTAATTATATTAATATGATCGAGTCAGTCTTAATTTGTAATACACCGAAGTTCTTTGTGAACATTATTCATGTGAACTCCATTTAACTACGAGACAGGCCTAGTGGTATGTATGTAAAATTCGTTAAAATCTATTTAATAATATAATGATAATATACCTGATTTCTAACAATTAAAGTTACTTATTTACAATCTTTTATCTATCTATTCGCCTCCTTCAGTTATTATATCCATAAAGTCCAATGACTCTCCCTGGATATTCTATATTTAATTGGTCATCCTTTGGCAACATTTCGCCAATTCAACAATTAATTTAATATGAAATTAGCTTTTCTGGCTCAACAATTTAAAACTATTAATAATAAACACAATAATATTAAAAACTCACATAATTTGGAGGTGCACTGCTGGCCAGCTGCTACCTGTGTCTAAGACAAAAATTTTTTTCACATACAATCTAATGATAAAAAATATCGATTCGCTAACTTTACCTATGCTTATACGAGTAGAGTTTGAGAGAAGCCACCCAAGTCATCGAAATTGCGTTTAATTCATGACGGCAATTCACATTCTATAATATTAAGTTAGATTGAGTATATTTTAATTACGTTTCAGATGATTGTTTTAAACCTTGTGGTTATTGAAGCTAACCGGATTGATAACAGAGCTACAAGTTTTCATAAAAAAGTTCTTTCACCCTTTTCTCTTATACATGGTTTCCCTTTCTCAGCATCATTATCGTGCGTGTAATTTGGTCTATTCATGCAAAGTCAAGAGCGTTTATTTAGTTGCCTGACGAGCCATTAGTAGGCGACAAACTTGATCAAATTATTAACCTTTAATCTCGGACATCACCAAGTAGTCCCTTGTGTATCCCCCACTTACATACAAATACATATACTGGAAAATTGCTCTAAATATGAATTGTTTGCTGTTTGTTCATAATAATATTATTATCTATCTATTAAATAGTTATTAAATTTTTTTTTTTTTATAAAATTATTTATTATTAACAAAATTTGATCTAAATAAAATTTCAACGGGAGCTCGAGCATTAGGGGCACCCGTTTACATGGCGCCTATGCTCTTTATTATATAATATTGCATATGACATATCTATTATATTTAAATATTTCAAAATGTCGATTATCGAAGTATATATCGTTATATGATTTTGCTAGTATTTCAATTGTCAATGATATTATATTATACTACATAGCAGTGTACATACATTGTTAAAAATTAAAATAATTGGTTTCCAATTTTTTTTTTTTAATAGGAAACACACACGTATAGCACCAAACTAAATATATAATTTACACTAATTACAATATGTATTTAGTTCAAAGTGTTCAAAATTCATGAGCAGCGTGTGAGAATCTGATTCATTTCTAAAAAATCAAAAAGCCCAATATCACACTTACCAGTTAAGAGTGGACAAGCCTACTTTTGTCATCTTGTGAAACTTATACCCATCTACACCTACAGAACTAATAAAAAGTGAATTTGTATTGCGCTTTTACAATGTAAGAAAGGTCACAATTGTCCTACATAAGACCAGTAAATCTCCACTATCTCTGTTCTATGTCGATCTTGAGCCCGCTAATCACTTAAACAACATCAGTAGGATGAAATAGCCGATTCAGAAACCTCAACCTTATCTTCATCCTCATCCTACTCATCAGGTCCGCCGCCGCTGCCCGATCGCGCACATAAGCGACACACATTTATCGTCACCAGCGTTATCTGTTATCACTCGCGTAACCGAGATATAATTTTTATCATCAATTATACATTTAACCTAACCAGCGCTATTTTTCATCACATAAATATATATTTTTTTATCACTAATTATATATTTAACCATGCATAGTTGGCCAATCTGCTACGTAACCAACATAAAATATATTTTATCTGCGCATGCGTTTTTATCATATTGTTTTTCGATATATATATTTTCAATTATATATATTAAAGAAAAAAATATAATATTTTGCCTTAGAATCGAACCGGAAGTATAGCCCACCTTAAAGAATCGAACCCATATCCCACCTCGGCTCTACCACATCGAAATTATAACATAATCATATAGTCTTATAAATAATATTTTTATAATGAAATCTCACGGTCCCTACACATATGTACCATTAGGAAATACAGAACGTACTTAATAAAATACTAACCGAACCTTCTACCGGACGTATACTTAAACGGTTTGGAAAATAATAACCGATATATATTTTTTATTAATAAACAATATTATACTAATTGCACGAGTCGTCAAGATGTCGCAGACTCTTAATAGCCTATAAGATTTCCTTATTCAATTAACTAATTGCATTTCAGTAAAATTCATTAATATTGAAAAATGTTCCCACCTATTTGAATACATTCGATAGACTTTTAACCGAAGAACCAACAATTGTTTAATGCGTATACTACATTAAACTGGTGTACATGTATTTTTTTCTCGCTCCGTCTTTAAAAATTTTTAGTGAGCTTTAAAGTGTGTTTTTATTTTCAAAAATAATTATTAACATGGCTGGTTTGATCAAAGGCATGGCTGCTGTATACCCGAAACAATTTAAATACGTTCCACCTACACCGCCGTCTGAACTCATTGACTGTAGTAATTTCATTTCACTTTACCGATCGTAAGTTTTTAAATGTTAGATTCGATGTGAAAAACGAGTTAAATATTGCTATTCATATAATTACACCATCACGCCATGTAAGCGTATACGAAAAGTTTTTGAGACGAATTTTCTCAATCATGGGAAACATACTGTCATTCATATTAGATATACCACAACAGAGTAGAAAACTAATTTTTCTGGAGGATGAACTTACCATTTTATCAAACATGGTGTATCGAGGTGAAAATATGCTAGTCGTAGAATCAAAGAAAACAGACGGATGCCGTGTATTACTCGATGGAAAAAACTTAATCAAATTACAATACCTAGAAGAGAGTATTTTCGAAACGATTGTAAGAAAGTCAACTATCATATGACCAGTCGTATTAAAACAGTTCAGTCAGAGAGCAGATTATATAGACCGAGAATTTACCAAAGTAAAATCGCCGCCGAAAACTATCAAGGAAATGATTATTTTTTTATTAAAAACTTCCGGAATGATCAAATCATGACGAAACCCGACATAGATTTCATTAGTCAACTCAAAATGTATGCTTCATCGCAATTACCCGAACATTGGGCACAACGATAAAGAGGGGAAATGGTAATTAAACCTTTAATTTATATCACTGTAAAAATATTTAATATTTATTTTATTTTAGTTATTTGACGAACTAGAGGTCATTTCACCATTATTGTCACCTACACCGATGTCGCCGCCAGATATACCAGATTTTTTCCAGATGAAGAAGAAGATCCTTCACAAGCAAGAGTAATTTATTATTTAAAAATTAAAATAATACATGTATTAAAATGATATAATATTTTTAGGAAGCCGATGAGTATAGGATGTTAAGAGATTTTTCGTTGAATTCTACGCAGACAACTAAGAAAACCAAGCCGAGGGTAATATACACATATAATTATTATGTTACATTTATTAACAAATTATTTTATATTTTAGGACAATGAGGTTAGTAATTAATCATGTTTTCCCTCACCACCGAGTAATGCAGTTTATGAAAATGACGGTCCGACCTTTTTCAACCACTCGCCGTCTATTCTTAGCATCACAGGCGACAAGTCCACAAACAAAAAAAAACTAACTCAACTGAACATCAAACGTAAACTCATTGAATATTGTATATTATAATTGTATAAAATAAAAACAAGTTTGATATTTAAAAACAATTTTTTATTATTAAAATATAAGTTTTACAAGGTATAAAATATAATTATAATTTTCTAACATCGCCATTAAACGGATTATAAGTTATAATCTGATCGTGTAGTATTAAACAATAAGCTGCAGTTTTTTCTGGAATAACTGTATCCTAGGGTGCCACTCAACTATATAGGCTAAAAAAAAAAAAAAAAAAATTCCAATATCTTACTTCATAATATTGATTTATATGTTATTAAATAGTTGTAGTAAAAATATAATTTAGATAATCACATATTTCAAGGTCGCTCACTTGTATCAAAATTTTATACCTATATGATTTTCTGTTTAATACCTACATTTCAAGATAAAACTGATTATCTACATTTTTATTATTATACTTGATTATTACTTTCCCATGCATTTGATATTCACTATTAAATTGTTAATACTCTTGTCATTGTACTAGTATTCGTATACCAGTGAGTTAAATTTTATTTGTTATTATTAAAGTGAAGTTAAATTCGGTATTTTTTTTTGAAGACAATCAATTTTTACTTATTCATACATGCAGATTGCAGACCTTTTAGTCGTATTGACTTGGTATGTACATTTTACACAGTCATTTATTTAAATAAATATTACATTAGTACAGTAGATAATATAATGTCTTATAAAAAACCAAAAAATCGTGGTATTTATTTGATTGGTACCACAATCGAAACTTTAACTGGAGCTAAACTGCCATCAAATAGACAAATACTTGGTCGCTTTTTACATTTACATTTAAAAGATAATTTTTCGATACAAAAGAGTGCTCATATAACTACAAATGAATTGTTAGATTTTTGGAATAAAGCGAGAATCC
>JACXSJ010004363.1:0-13823 GCA_014851325.1 Pentalonia nigronervosa
AATAACACGTTTGTTCAATGTATGTACATATTTTATTTATTTATCTAATTTTCAAATGACCCTATTAACCGGTGTGTGAGTCAAATAGACGAATTTTTTGCTGTGTATTAGTATATGTGCGAATCGGGACCATCCGTTTTGAGTCTAATAGGCGAATGAGTCAATTAACCGTGAGTCCAATAAGCGGCGACTACTGTATATATTAAAATATAGCAATAAAAAAACAAAATTTTTAAAAGACTTTCTAGCTAACCTCCATGTGATGTCTCTTGGATAAGACTAATAGGCTACTGAAACTCAACTGGTTTCTTAAAATCAATATCCCGGGACCTAACTTATGTACTAGATAAAATACGTCGGGACCCAATTCATGGCATCTTTTAAACTTGGGACTCAACTCGAGGTTATCCTAATATATGTACGTGTACACCACACCGTGTCTATATAATATACTTAGTTCACGAGTAATTAGAAAAGCCATTAGTCGGATAAAGTCTCATAATGTCATCTTTAATTACGTCCTATGCGTTTGCTCTACTCGAGTGTAGTTATTTTAAAACACACAGCGTGTAATTGTTTGTTACACAGCATTTATAGGCATGAGTAAAAAGTTTATATTATTTTATGGGTAATGAAATTTTAAGCTGATCAACCGAATAATGATAGTGCTTCACTACGATATAACATGACAACGAACATTAACGAATGAAGAGTCTCGTAATAAAAACAAATAGAAAAAATATCGTATAATCAACTCGGAAGAAGATCCTTCTATTCATCCCTCACCACTGAGTCCACTGTAATTCAGTTAGCCAAAAGGAAGTTTTTATGAAAATTGTATTTTCGTATAATACAATTTATTTATGTCGTCTGTATAATATAATTGTTAGTCAATTCCCAATTATTAATATTATATATTTAATATTATTATTATATTTATTATTACTATTATCATTTAATTATTATTTATGATATTACCGATCCGAAATATTGTCGAATTTGTTAAGTTGAAAGATTATTATAATTCCTACTTACCTAGTAACTATCTAATGTACAGTTAATCACGTTTGATGACACCGGTGAATATAACACCGAAAAGACGACTCACCGAAATTCCAGTTCTGATGATATATATATTTTTACTAAATTATACATGAACACGTATTCAGGGTAATTTTTCGAGCATGCTCACTCCTATTTTCTTTTTAACAGTACATATTATATTCAAATACTGATTTTTAGAATTTTTAAGTACCTACTCCTAAAGACCATATCTTCAAATTTCTAATATTCTATATACTACTTAATGAGTGTCCTGTGGCGATAAAAACTTTTATTTATTTATTAACTTTTATTTCAAATAAGAACCCCAGTATTTTTACTAGACATTATTTAGCAAATGACTTTTTTGAAAATGTTGATGTATCTAAATCAATATTATAATGGTTAGTTTCTGAGTTATTAAAATGTTATACTAAGAATATAGTTATATTTAAAAATGGTCTTCAAGTATATTAAAAAATTCCAAAAATCAGAATTTGAATATATGCATAATTAAAGCCAAAAAAAAAAAAAATAACGTGAGCATGCTTAAAAAATCATCCTGTACGTGATCAGCTCGAACTAGTCGTTTAACATAATATTATTGTTGACGTATAGCAGGGATGGGCAACTGGCAGCCGCGTACCTTTTTTATCTGGCCCATGCTACATTTCAAATAATTTTATAAAATGTTAGCGTTTATCTGTATTTTATTTTATTAGGTTTTTCGTTAAACGTAGATATTAGTTCTTGTATTAGGATGATATTAAACCTAGTATTGAACTGCAGATTATTTATTAAATGTTTAAATGTATATTTATACTTTTTTTGCCTTCTATGCTCTCTGCCCGCTAGATTTTTAAGTTCTAAAAATTAGCCTTCTAGTAACTTTTAGTTGCCAATCCCTGGTGTTTAGTAAACGACACGTCGTACTCGTCACTTACGCGTTTTTCCAGTAAATACGAATACGTACGTAAAATAATTTAATGTTTTTTTTTTTTTTTTTTTTTTTTTTTTTTTTTTTTTTTTTTTTTTTTTTTTTTAATTGGTCTTTAGCTTTGGTAACAACAGGCCATTATAATTTTATACATTTATCTTATTATCTTATTTGTTCGTGGTAGCAATTATATTACGTTAATATAGAGGGGGATTTTTCTATATTTGTTTATTTTATACTGTTATAGACTCGATTCTTCATTTTGATGCTCCCGAGGAATGACATGACGTTTTCTGGCCGACAATCGGATTCGATTATTTCACATATATGGTCTTTGATAATATAATGTATACATATATATATATATATTGTACAATCTATTGAAAAGGTGTTATACACGTGATAATAATTTATAATATTATGTATACATTATACGGAGACACACAGCAGACGGAGAGATCGCGGCATATCTCTGTGTAGCGTTTTCGGAACTAAACGTGTTATATTCCTTTGTTGACTTGTTCTGATGTGTATTCAGTAATGGATATGGGTGGTGGGTAGGGGTCGAAAACGATAGAAAACACACATGACGGTATAATACGACCAGCGACCGTTCACAAACAACGACGGCGAAACCGAACCGAAGCGCAATAACAACACACACGCCGATGAGCGACGTCGTATACATTATAATCCCGCTTCGACGTCATCATCGCACCCGTCCACTTGCCGTGGGTTGAAATGGGTGGGTGGGTGGTGAAAAGAGACACATTGACGCGTGGTATACTCCGACCGCAAAGCATATGAAATTCACATCAATTCCGGAGGATCTAGATTATAATAAATCCTCGACACAACGATATATGCATGTGGCGCAAGCAAATCCGAAATAAAACATACCTATGAAAAGTTTAATAAAATATTTATCGTCTGAAAAATGAAAAAAAAAGCATTTACAAATCGTATACCATTATATTAGATATATGTTTCCGTGTTAATATGGCGTGAAAGACTAAACAATTATACATCAGTCTTACTAACTACAAGTATGTATAATTGTAAATGTAATATTATGTCTATTTTTGGGGAAGTACATATTTTCTGGATAATATGTTATTCCTCGGATGATTTACACCTGATTTTGTCTTCCTACAAGTACTAGAAGGGATCTTCGTGAAATCAAGCCATAGTGCTGGCAGTGCCATAGAGGGGCTCAAGGATATTTTTTTATATTGGGTGACTATCGCCAAATGGAAAATGTATAATTAAATTATTTAGAGTCGTGAGTGGGACTTTTAAAATTCTTTTTGAATTAATCACAACGTCTGGTTTATTCAATGTGCATAGAAATCAAATAAGTTCCTATGTACTTCGTGCATACAAGTTAAGTGTGAACGAGTATTTTAAAAGCTATAAATTTCAAAAACTACACTTTGATCTCTGATAAGCAATCAATAATCTATAGATCCTTTATTTTGTTATTTGTTAAAGAAGCCAGCATTCAACTTATAAACAAAGATGAAATTAAAATATTTTAGAATTTCCGCTTTTTAGTAATAAATTAAAAAAAAAACTACTATTTTTATAATAATTGATAATTTATTTAATAATATGTTATTTATTTTTATTCAATTTTTTTTTCTATTTTATGTGTAAAAATTGTAAAAAAGTACGTAAAACTTGTTAATTATAATTTTTATTTTTTAAATAATTATAATTACAAATAGTTTTAAAATAATACATTATTCTTTAATTAGAAATTAAATTGTTTTATTGCAATTAAATGGCAGTTAATTATTTTTAAAGGGTTTATGGTAAGTCGGGGCCCATTAAAAATTACCCAAATCATGAGCCAGACAGACACTGAGTGCAGCACTAATATCGTATGGTCGTTGCGCCTCGTCCTAAACGTCGGACGATTTCCGGCCGGCGAGTGCACAAAAATAACTCATCGTGCTCGTTAATCTGATATTAGGTACAATTTAAAACGTATAGAATGTCATAATAATAATATTATACAGCAAAAGGGTTAAAAAAAAAAACACGGATCACTCACGTCGATTTTGGCTCCGGGAATCGTGTGATTGATGTACGGCGGCACGCGTCCTCTTATGTACTGGAACAGTTTATCGCCGCTTTTAGTCCACTGTACCTTGTAAAGTTGGTTCTCGACGACCGTATGGTTGCATCTCAGCACCACCGTCTCGCCCAGCTTGGCGTATCTGGGAACGATGGCCGACAGCTCTAACAAGTCCTTGCAATCTGAAAACGCAATAATATCGTAAATGTGTCGGTGACCGCGGTTAAGCAAAATAATATATTATTATCGCGGTACATGTATGCGAATGAGATGTGTGTGTGTGTGCATGGGCGAGCGGCTTTCATTTGGGCGAATGACCCGAAATTATATATCGTTTAGCCGAATTTATATATATATCATATCATATAATCATTTGGGTGAAATTCACACAGGTCACTAATATATCTAATACATTATTTGGGAGAGCTTCTTTATATATATTTATGAAATTTATATGGACTAATACGTTTTCAGTCCCTTTTTTAGACTTTGGACTTTCGGTTAACTCTGACTGGTATGTTTAAAAATGAATTATATTGTCATATAGGTGTCTAATTTATTATAATATTATATTAAAAATCTTAACAAATTTTTTTCACTAGTATGGTATTTCATACCAATTTTTAAAAATATAATCAATTACTGCTAATTTTCCGGTTTATTATTCTTCCCATGATCTTAATGTATATTCTCGCTTTTCTTTAATATTGCTATGTAATATATTTATTATAATATATTTTATTTATCGATTGAATTTATTTTCAGTAAGCTTTCTGTTTGAATTTCTCTATATTTGTAAATTGGTTTTACCTATCGGAAATTCACAATATAATAACAATATGTAGTAGTAAATATTATAAAAGTTGTTATATAGGATATGTATTACTCATTATTCAATAATTTAAAAATTCGCTTAAACGATCGGTTAATTTCTCGTCCAAATTATATATATGCTCTACTCTGGTAAATTTTGAGTCATTCGCCCAAATAAATGACACACATGCGCGCGCGTATGTGTGTGTGTGTATGTGTGTGTGTGTGTGTGTGTGTGTGTGTGTATGAGTATGGTTGTCTGTGCGTTGGGCCCCTGTTTCTGTTTGCGGCGTCTCTTTGACGGAAGTCGCGAAATTTTAACTTATCCCGCAGTTCACGCTATGAATTTATAAACGCGCGACGTCTTGTGTATACATTTGCATTACAGAATTTAGTCTTTCAGCGCACAAAGACGGCAAAGCTACGGGACTACACGTACGACGCACGATAAATTATTTATGTCAAAACAATTTTTCGAAACTTTTTTTGTTTATTAAAAAACAAGTGTATACCTAATACATTTTAGATGAATACTCAACTAAACACTATACAGTTGCTCAATTATACCGAAACCGTTGTTGTCTCTCTTCAAAGCAAAAGGACTTAACGTGTTCTTGTAAAAAAAAAATATATATATTTATAAAATAGTGACCGCGAACGCCATAAAACTTTTGATATATTGTACGAACTTCACAATCAGTTCTATAATAATAAAAAGTTATCTGCTGATTATATTTATTTAGTTTTTATCTAAAGGTATAATGAAGTTTTGAAAATTAAAATAGTTTTAAAATGTATAATTAAATACTGCGTTACAATTTGTACGAGATAATTACAATATAAACATATTTTTATTAAATTATTTACAACACTTTTTAATACATTTTGTGCTTTTCTTTGACTTTAAACTTGTTTTTTTAAGTATATTTAATATTCAGGCCAGAAAGCTATTAAGTTTATTATATTTAGATCATTTTAATTCTCAGTATCTTAATTTATAGTTTAGAATTAAGATGAGCAAAAATAAATAAATAAATAAATAAATAAACAAATTTTTAATGAAAATGATAAATTGATATTTAAGCGATTAATTAAATACATATTGTTAACTGTTAAGATCTAATAACCATATTCTTACAGTAATCACACAATATGACCTTGAGTACGGGTTTTTTTTTTATAAATTCAGATGCTGACTTCTTTATATATATATTTGTTAGCTTTTCATAAAAGTTTAGTGTACTTATTATGGAATATTTACTTAAATATATGTATAATCATAATACTAGAAAATAACGATAAACATGTCTATTTAACATTTACAATATAATTCAAAATAGTTGCACAAGCTATAATGTAAGCCTCTGTTAATGACACAACAATGATATGCATTCGAGTAAACAATATTATGATAAATCTAACGATAACGAGGTGTTGATGGTATATTATGGTATTGGATATAATATAAAAGATAAAATAAATTGCATAAGACATTATTTGGTTGAGAGGAAGACGATATAATAAAAAAAAAAAAAACGTAGGTATAATATAGAACTTAAAGATAACAGTTTGATATTTAATATGCATTAAACCTGCAGTATCTCAAAATATCGTAAGTTTATATAATAGTTACGATATTATCGATAAACTATACATATCTAATGCCTATAATGTATACACTACCTATAGTAACAATGTGGAGAGAAAGAAAGTTTAATAGTTTTCTTAATATATCAATAATACCTATAAATTGTGCTAGATTCTTAAAATATTAAATTGTATTTTTAAGAATTTAAACATTATTAGGATCCCACTGATTTAGTAGGCTAATAATTATCCTAACATGACATGTAGGTATATTATATTATATTTTATAGTATTCAAGAGTAACTAAAAACTAAATATTCTATACTTAAGAATGTTTAATAAAATATTACAGATTTTTTTTTCAAATACTTCAAAGTTAAAATTAAAGAATGATTTTTATAAAAATAAAAATAAATCTTTGCAGATATAAATCTTATGTTTTTTATAGATATTATGTTTAATTTTACTAAAAACTGTAAACATATAAATTAATGCTCTGTATTATCATGTTATACATTAACTTTAACTCTAAGTTTGTTATTTCCGTGTTTTATATTAAGCAACTGCTATTAATGTTTAAGAATTATACACATTTAAAATACTGTGATATGTTATTTGATGACGTAAACACATCTTCTTAAATCATTCGATATTGTATCAAAAGACTGACATCAATATACATTTTTTTTATTAAAACCTATAGACGTTTCATTTAGTACGTAAATAAAATGTAATAATATATGGTTTGAAAATAATGGTGTTTTTAAAAATGTATAGGTACTCAATATTTTTTTATTTACTTGGAAAATTATGGTTCTGTTTTGCGTGGTTTAAAATAATTATTTTTCAATTTTTAATTGTATCTATAAAAATATTCAAATTTGTATATTAACGTAGATACCTATCTATTGCACTATTAATTTATGTGAACATTAGTCGCAGATGAACACGAGAGCAAACTATCGAAATCTCCACATATCATATCATGTCCATACCATAATATTATAATAATATTATTATAGGTCTTCGAATACGGACAAGCGAGATGACCATAAAAAAAAAAGTTTTTGCGAGAACCTTATGATCCACACATGGCTATACATAACATAATATAGTGGTCTGCAATCGCGTCGATTGAACACGCACAAACGTTAAAAGTGCTACTGTGGAATAATTTAAATTCCCCAAGAGAACCAAAGAAACGTTTTTCAGGTCACCATTCAATTTCATTTAAAATAATAATGAAACGGAAAAACGACCATATTTTCCTGAGTAAAAAATAATTCCACTGTAGCGTGTAATCATACAACGAATATATTATTTTGATCGTTCTCTATGCATTTTGCAATGAATTGAGTACGAATCCACATTCGTTTTATGATGGTACATTTAACTCATTTAATTTTTGTACTACAACACAAAACAACAAAATATCTTTAGAGTATAGTTCGTGGTTAGACACCACTCTACCTATTTTCTTTGAACGATTTTTGAAATTGCAAATCATCATTAATCGATAGATGACAATATATTAGTTGAAAAGAGATGAAACAAAGATGTGCATAAAAACAATTAAAATATAAGTGTTTTTGTATAGTTAAAACTGAAACACATAACACCTAATTCAAGTGCGATTGTATGTAGAGAATTATTTTTTTCGTAATTAATAATATTCAAATCATCGACACAGGACAACAGCCGACAGTCTTATAACACAAATAATACAAATTAAATTATCTGAAATTAACATAGTATATTAATATCATTGTTGAATTGCGTGTGCCGTGTTTATCATCACCTTGAATTTAATTCAATTTTAATGCAATGTACACAATAAATTATAATATATACTATAATAATACAGGCGGTCACACGTTCAAAAACGGTAAAAAATTCATTACCTAATTATTACAGTTTGTCTAAATCTTAAAATTAAATTAATTATTCCACTATTGGCTTCGGTTGGGGGCATTTTCTTCCCATGGGTTTGTTATACTCTGTGTCGGTAAAGAAGAAACTGTGCCATAATTGTTATTAATATTCATTGAACAATATCATACTTTTTGAATCTTAACAACTAAAACCCGCACATCAAGTAATATAAATTATTATAATTTAATTATTTTTTAATGTAAAGTTAATTTTAATAATAAAATAAAATATTATCAGATACATTCATACTTGTAGTGTATTCTTTATCCAATATAATTATTGTTGATTTATTTTAGGTAATTAATATTTTGATTTCACATTAAAAAGTAATAGTATTAAAAAAAAACAAAAGACATTTTTTGTAACTTATTTTTATGTAATCAATTATTATATATTGAATCATATTATTAGAAGAAAACACATTTTTTAAAGCCTGACGTCTTTATAATATTTTAATATGTCTACGGCAAGAATACAGGGTATTATAATATTTTAATGTTCAAATTGATTGGTATGAAATTCATTTCAATAAATAAATATTGATTGGACATTTTATGATTTTAAAAATTTAACTCTTTAATGTTAGATAAGCAATAAAATTATGGATTTTATCACAACCATTAATTTCAAGTCAACAAAATAAACTGTATTATCCTTATTATTAAGGTTCGTTATAAGTGGATATACGTGGTTTAGATAAATTCCAAGTTATTCACCAAAAGTAGTTGGCTCTTAAATTATAAGATTTAAGTAAAAATATAATATTTCCAAAGATCTCAAAGGGTTTCGCATAACTGAGTGAAATTTACCAAAGTTTAATTTTTAATCTGAAGAAAATATTTTTTAACGATATTAATTTATATGATTACAAATTAAATGATTTTATGAATAATGAATTGTATGGTTATCAAAATATCTGTGTTCAAATATTCTATTTTGAATTCGAATTGGGATTCTCTATCAATTGAGATTACACAGCAAATTGAAGTTAATAGTAATAAAAACAGTTTTCTGGTTAGAAATATAAACAGTAACGTAACAGGCTATAATAAAGCCGAACACGTAAAGTACATGACATAGATATGGAAATCCTTTCCATAAAATTGGATAAATAAATTTAGTGATAGATTTAGTCTTCTTTTTGACATATATACATATCATGATTATAAGTCACATTCATTAGTAGGTGATTTTTATTTTTGTGATGGGCCATGTTTTGCGTCGTCGTTTTAATGAAACAAATAGTTTTATCGGGTTACTCGAGTTATTTTGACATTGTCATAAAAATTAATGTTTGAACAAAAGTAAGCACACAACAAATTATAGTTAATTATAATTGTAGTCCGAGGTCTGGGTAAACATTACGATAATAATAGACTCAACTGCAAAGAGAACAGATATTTAGTATGAGTATATGAACCGAACTGTAAAACGATAAAACTTTTATGATTTATTAAAATGTACTTCTTAGACTAATTTTATGAATAAATTGAAATGTACAATGAAATCATGTAAGATTATAATATTGTGTTATTGAGTTCGAGATAAGTTATAAAAAATGTCTATTATTATAAACATTTTTTTGTTTAATAATTATATCTCCGTTGTGAATTATTAATGATACAGTGTTTATCCTAACCAAAAAACCAACCAAAATCTGTAAAATATGTAAAATATTTGATAAAAAATAAATTTCTAATGATACGTTAATAAATAAACGCTTGTCACTAATAATTAATTATTTATATCGTACCTGTAATTTATAAGGAAATTAGTCTTTTTATTCATTATATTACCTACTTAAATCAAAACCAACTCATATAACTGAATTGAATATAACTTAAGTATGCATTGGAAGCAAACTTTTTTTACCAGCTTATTTGTCAAACTTTAAAAAATACCTTACTCCTGAAGTTATATGCAGGTGAAAGATATTTATATTTTTATCGGAATCTTATTAATTTTGGTTATCAAGGAAAAAATAATTTAAACAAGCAAAATTATTGAACTGTTTAGATAATAGGAATATGAAAATTTAAACTAAAGTTTATAATATATATATATATATATATATATATTATATCTTTAGATTTCTTATTTTATTTTGTTAAAAAAAATGTTTGAAGTTTGATATCATAATAATATAGTTATTCAAATGTATACAACAAAGGTTCAAATATATAAGTATATATTCTTACTTTACAAATATAATGATCATGGAACTTTTGTTTGATTCATTGTTGTTATGACAACTGATATTAATTCTTTAATGAATAATTTAAGGTAATATTTTACTTAGATAAAAATTAGGTATGTTAGTAATATTTAAGTAAATTAAAATATTTTTTTCTTAACTAACTGTTGCAATTAACAAACAGGTTGAACTTTAACTGCATAATAATTATGAACATAATAAATTTATAATATCACCAGGTGAAGTGTGTAATAAATAGTTTATAAATTAATATTACGATGTTTTTATTAGGACTTATCTACTTAGTTAGTACTCTACTAGTTAAATTGACAGTAAAAACTTCTTTTATACATTTTTTAGTATTTTATAAATTAGTTTTTTTATACAATATTTTTTTTTAATTGAAATCCAAAAATATGAATAAAAATCATAAAATATCACAATAAGAAATAAAACATATCTTAAAATAAAAAATCTAAAAAATCATAAAATATCACAATAAGAAATAAAACATATCTTATATATTATGTCCTGTGTACATATATAGACTGAAGGAAGACATTTCAATTTCCAAAACAATACTTTGAAACAATATTTCAATTGCAAAAAATGTTGAAACAATTCATAGTAATAAAAGTAACTACCGATTTAAATTAATTACCATGAATTTATGTTTGTCTATGATAGTCCATGTAGGCTTCTAACATTTAAACCCTTAACTAATAAAATTAATCCGTAGTCCAGTATACATGTTAATTATAGCAATTAGCTAAACTATAATAAAGTAAATAGTTTAAATAACTTAACATCTTTAAATGCAAAAAAGCTTTTATTAACAGTTAATTTTTTAATAAAATATTTAATTAGTAAATATGTTCAATTATTAGATTGAACAAACGGTAAAAAATTATTAGTTAAGTATTCACGTGGTTATAATATGTGTACTTATATTCGAAAATATTCGATATCGAATAAAAAAATAGTAAAACAAGTTCGATATTGATAATGGTGTAATAAAAAAAAAATCAATGCAACAAATTTATTTGAAATAAGAATCATTAAAAACTTATGTTTCCATCAATTTTTTTGTTATATTATGCATCGACATTTTGTTGACTTGATCGGTCTCTCATAAACTTTATGATTTGTTGCCTGTTTTTTTGTTACCGAGATAACCGTTAAAATTGTTTTGTATGCGTACACCTATTTTTTTCCATTAAAAACATAAAAAAAAATAACGCGAATACTCACTGAGAAAATATTTAGATTATTTTATATATATTTATATACATACACATATGCGAAATTACGTTATTCTCTTGGGACAAAACACTACTTTTCTGTGTATACAAATTTAATTTTGATGCCGTAGATATTTTATATGTACTTTCTCGACACCTTAAGAGCTCGTGCCTGCCAATTGTTGTAATGGTTTTTTTTCCTAGACCATTTATTCATAAATCACTATAGCATGTACACTAAAGGTACGTTGTACTCACTAAATAATATAAAATACTTCTTATAAGCGTTTTATCCGAAAACATTTGTGTTGACTGTAACTGCTTAATATGCGTCCAGTACAACAACTGATTCTACACGGTGACGTGCTTTATGCATAAGTAAAAAAAACACACACTTTTTTTAAGAAACAAATGTATAAAAACAAAACGTGAACAAAGTGATTTAAGTATAGTATATGGTATAAACACCGTACTTAGAATATATTTAAAATAAGTTTATATTGAAAACTTTTACAATTTTTTAACTATGTTATGTGTCTTTATATAATACGGAATAATTGTTACCGAATGGAGATTATAGAATTATTTTGTTCGTTTCAAAAAGGTGTATTAGCGTCGACGTAATAATCTATAACTGTAACTGTGCTTATGGTTAATAATAAAATAAATCGAGAAAACTGTAAGAATCCCGTAAAAAGGGAATTTATTTTAATCGAGTTACCTGTAAAAAAATGTAATATCGTATTTTATAAAACTCTAAAGTTACTATCATTTTTAAGATATAATGGTTTTAAATTTTCTACTACACTATTAATGACATTTTTTTATAACTCATGTATTATTGATTTAACACGGTGTCAAGTAATCCAGTTTATTAAACCTTTCTAGTATGAAGCGTTTTGTAGAGATTTTCTTAAAGAACGAAATTAATCCTTCGGGTTAATTAATATAACTCTAATAGATGGCAATATTTCTAAATATTTTATATATTTTTTTAATATTGGTAATACATTACTAAATTCTATTGTTTTATGGGGCCCTGGGCCAAACATATTTCGGGGGCCTTATAATACTAAATTATAATATATACATTTTTTAATACATAATGTATTATTATTTATTAAATATTACACTTTATTAGTAAAAAGTGAATTTTTGTTTAAATCTCTGTTACTTTATTCTTTATTTTAATTTCAAAATAAACGGTCAAAAAATACTTTCCTATTAATTATAACGTCAAGATATTAATTATTCATACATCAATATGTTTTATAGTTAAAAAATACATGTAATTCATTAAACAAAAACTAATATAATTTAAAAAAAACATGATATAAATTTGTCAATTATTAAATACTCTTTAATGGTTTCTTCCTAGCTTTTTCATTCGCAAAGTCTTCAATAACATTTTCATAATTTAAACTTGATAGTAGTTCATGTTCAATACTCATTAAAGATAGGGAGTTTAACCGTTTTTGGCTCATTGTACTTCTAAGCTCTTCTTTAATTAAATTTAACTTAGAAAATGAACGTTCCCCACTGCAGTTGGTAATCATCATTGATAAAAAAAATTCGGAGATATTATTATGTTTGGAAATGTTTCTTCTAGTCTATTTGATTTTAAACATTTGTATGTACTAGAAATACTGAATTCAGAAATATCAAGTTCCGATAGATACGCTTTTAAGTGTATACATTCTAAAATTAATTCATTTTCATTAATATCTACGTGATAAAATTCCGCAAATGTTTTACAATGGACTTGTATTTCTTTTGTCTCTAAATTTTTTAAATTAGAGAAAAATCCAAACAGTTTATTTATTGATTTGTATGATTTACCACGAATTTTTAACTGAGTTATTAATGTATCTATTATTGGGAAGTAAGTTTCTATTTTGAATTTTTCACTACCTGAAAACGATGTACTTTTGTTTGTCAGTTCACCGGGTAATGTTAAATGAATACTCCTCTTCTTAGTTCGTTGGTGTAAATCTTTAT